>CAKOAT010064044.1:56412-80643 GCA_932364175.1 Eruca vesicaria subsp. sativa | reverse complement strand
TAACTCTCCCAACGAACGAGGAAGCGTTGACCATTCGACTTCTCTTAGCGCCTCGGTCACATCTTCCGCCGCAGCTACGTTGTCTACCTCCCCGATTCGTCTCTTCCTCTGAAGCTAAGCCAACACAAGATGAAATCGATATCAACTCCGATGAAGATGAAGAAAACAAAACTCCGATAAGTTTTTGGATTGGAATTTATAAGTGTGAGTGTATGATTCCAGTTTGCTAATTAGTTTTTGATTTCGCCTTATGAACCGTGGAAATTGAGAAAGAGATAAGGTATACTAACTAAAAATAAACTAAAAAGCTAATAAATAAAATAAAATAAATAAAACCAAACCAGATTGTTTGACTTGACACATGAAGTAACGAAAGAACAAATTTGTTGAAGGGTATATTGGCCTTTACCCATACATAAAGTGTGTGTCCAGCAACTTGTGTCTAATAGGGTAAATTGAAAGATAAAAAGTGTCTTAGAGTGTAAAATTCTCATCTTTGTTCCATCTCGATTCAAAAGTATTTGTGTTTGTTATGCTTTCTACTTTTTAGAGATATGTGGTCTTATCTTGTTTGTTCCATAAAAGTTTCCATTTCTAGTAAATTAGTATACGTACGTGTGTCCTCGTAATCACAACATAATTTGTTAGTCTTCTTTGAAACATTTGATGGTCCAACTTGAATATAATTTAGTGTTCTTACTTCTTAGTGTTCCAAAACATTATCAATTCACTAATAATATAAAGATGGCTTTATTTTAAGTGCAGATCATGTTTAGTGGAAACTTCATAAATATCTTATATATTAAAAGAGAAGTCATGACTTCATTTCATGTGTGATTTTTTTTAAATTTGAACCATCCACTAAAAGTTTTTTAATAACATATAGAATCTTTAAACTACTTTAATCATAATATATTTTGATATCTTTTCATTTATATATATTTTTAAAAATTTGGAAAATCTGATTAAGAAGATTTTAACAAGATTTTATTTTTTAAGATTATATGTAATTTTTTAATTAATTTCGTGATTAGTTTTAAAGTATTACTATACATTAACATATTAACTTATCATTTATAAAATGAAAAATAATTATTATATCTTATTTTTATCTGTTATATAATCACAATCAATCATATTAAAAGAATTATTATGTTGATCTAAATATTTTTAACAATATCTTTTCAGAATATTTCTGTAAATACTTTTAACTAATCTCATAATTTAGCAATGAAATACATTATGCATTAATATATATACAGTTATTGTTTTAAAAATTCAAAAACTATCATACTTTTATCTATTTCATAATCATAATCAATCATATTAAAATAAAATATTATATTGAACTACATATGATATAATTCTATTAAAAATGATAGATTCAGAAATTTTATTTTCGTAAATATAAGCTATTTATGTTAAAAATATAATATGATGACAAACTACAATATATATATATATATATAATAATAATATAGTATGTAAAATGAATAATCATAAAATATTACTAATATAAAATCCAGTTTTGAAAGGCGGGTAAATATTTAACATAAATTAAATATAAAATATTTTTAAAAAAAATTTATGCATATATTCTTATTTTTAATAACTAAATGCAAATACAATAAAAATAAATGCATAATAAGAAGTAACAAATACATGTGGCTGCTTTAAATAGTTGATTATTTACAACAGGTAAACTATAAATTATTGTATATGAAATATTTATATAAATATTTAAATATATGATTACATTTAAAATATATACCATTAATAGTATTAAATAAATATATATGGATATACAATTAAAAATAACACACGTACAGTTGTGCGGGTCAAAATCTAGTCTTATATATTAAAACAGAAGTCACAACCTAGATTCATGTGTGATCTTTTTAAAAATGGACTATTCCTTAAGAAGATTATGAAGAATATCAAATGTTACATAATTTAATGATAATATCTTTAAATATCTTTATTTTTCTATTTGAAATACAAATGAAATAAATCCAACAAAATCTTTTTGACATCTTTTTAAATTGTATTTCCATAATATTATCCCATATATTTATCTTTTATTCGAAATACAAATGTTTTTGTTTAAGATATTAAAATTTATCTAGATAGCATTNATATCTTTAAATATCTTTATTTTTCTATTTGAAATACAAATGAAATAAATCCAACAAAATCTTTTTGACATCTTTTTAAATTGTATTTCCATAATATTATCCCATATATTTATCTTTTATTCGAAATACAAATGTTTTTGTTTAAGATATTAAAATTTATCTAGATAGCATTATATATTCCTAAATCCTAAATAAAAAAATATATATTAGAGTTTAACCCACATAATTTTTTTCTTTTTATAAATATAACACTTTGATAGTATTATAAAAAAATTAAATATATGATTTACATTTGATGTTATATATTATATAACTCTATAATTTAGTTGTTTAAGTTTTTTATTCTTCATTATTAATATATAGTAATTTGTTTTATATATTTTAATTTATATTCTTATTAATTGTTATTAATAAATAATATATTTTTGAGTTTGATACATAAATTATAATTTAAAATAATTAAATTATAATCTTCTTTAATATAGAGTTTTAATTTCTGGAATTTGCATACAATACTTTTTACATTTATTTAGATACACTATAGATAAATATATGTTAGTGATAATTTATATTTTTTTGTTGTGTTTAAAAATGATACTTTTACATCTATTATTTTAGTATTTTGCACGATTATATAAGTAAATATATTATTATTTATTGATAATTTTTTTTATATTAAAAGAGAAGTCATGACTCATTTCATGTGTGATATTTTAGTTTTGACCATCTTTATAATTTTATAAAATTTTACATAACATTATAATATCTTTTCATATCTTTAATTTTTGTTTGAAATACAAATAAATAGTTTTAAGAAAATTCTAACAAAATTTATAAAAATCTTTTAGAATCTTTTCAAGATATAGTTTCAAAAATTATTTAATTAAAGTTTTAATTCATTTTTAGCTATAAACAAAAAATTAAAATTATGTAAAATTCTTTTAACAGTATCCCAAAATTTTGCTTATGTATTATGTAGGTACACCTTAATTTAATTTTTACATATATTTTAATTTTAAAATAAAATAAAATACATAAATTAGTAATGTTACATAATAATGTTTTTAAAAATTGTTACAAAAATACAAAGTTATAAATTTTATATTAATTATATAATAAGCCACATAAACATTATTATAAAATTGAATAGTATACATAATCAAATTATATTTATTTATTGATAAATTTTATAATATAATTTCAAATATTTCGTATTAAAATACCCGCACGGTTGTGCGGGTCGAGATCTAGTATAGACTTAAAATGCGAATTTGCAACGAATTCAACGTATTGAATTGATTTTGACCGGTGGGATACTTTCATTAAAAAAGTACATGTAAATGGATAAAAACATCATGTGATGATGTAATCAATACTATAGAAGAACAAATAGCTTTTAATAAATAAACAACTATGAAGCTTTAGACATTTTAGAAAGAGATTGATTCTCTCGTTCTCTTATCAATAGACATAAATACAATTGCACAAAAAAAAAAGACATAAATACAAAGAATACATAACTAACTAATAAAGACTACATCATGTGCTGCGTTTGTTATAAGAAAAAAATATGTTCCGAGTTTTCAGTTATGACACTAGTCATGTATCTATTTAATTGCGGGAAAAAGGTACTATTGTGAGCCGCCTTGGTGAGCATGCCGTCATATTTGATAGTCAAGTTACGTAAACCACATATATAGAAGTGTTGTGAATCATCTCTTATACGTCGACCATGTCTCCTAAAGTTTCCTCTAACCTTCATATACTTTCCCTTGATCTCTCTTCTTGCATTTTCCCCTTTGTCTTCAAACGTCAAATGTAATTATCCTAACTTTTGTGGTCTTACTTTTCATACACTAAATGTTTATATAATAACATTATTGTACTATATACGTCTATACCACTTTTTCAATATCCAACTGCCACATATCAGCTAATTTGTAATATTCATATTATTTTATTTCGCTCATCACTCAGTCACCATCGGCATTGATAAAGACTTAGACCATGATTAACCAGGAGTTCTTAAAGCGGAGTTTTTAGCGGAAGTTAAAAAACTGTTTCTTAACTTTTAGTTAAAACCGATTCTTAAAATCCGTATTTAAAAATCGGTTCTTAGCGTTTTTAGTTAAAAATTAAAAAACAGTTTATTAGCTTCCGTTAAGAACCCCGATTTAAAAACTCGGGGTTAATCATGCTCTTGGGTCTAGAAGAAGATTATCACTACACAATTAGTTAAGAAGATATAAATAAAGAGACCAAATTATTTAAATATGTAAGAAAAGAAGCTAATATACGAGAGTGTGAACTATGAAAAGATTCTTTATTAGGTTCAGTGATAGTCTCATGTATTTCCATAAGTGCTAAAGTTTCAAGACGTCATGCAAACTCGACATAACATTTTTTTTGTAAACCACACGAGTTTGGTTTCGACGTACTTGACGTACGCAGTTTTAATATAACTCGTGTTCTTCCATAGTTATTTTCTTTTGCTTAAAGTGTTCTTCCATAGTTTGGCCAGAATGTTTGGTAGATTCGAATGTTAAAATTATCGAGAAAATTAGGGATAATTTGGGATGAGTACATGCATGTACATCCAAATGATAATCCTAGTATTGGATTTCCGATCGATGCCGGTATCATGGTTTTAGATCAGAGCCAATCAAGATAGTTGAGTATTTATCCTTACAATCATAAATAATTATCTAAATGGACGGGCCATGAACATGATACAAAGCATTTAACTATTTTCAGCTTTTTTTTTTTTTTTTTTTGAACTTAGCTTAAATAAATGGTGTAGGAGGTTTTAGGTTTGAACCCTGGTCTAGAGGAGTCAAGTAATTGAATGGAACCAACTATGCTATAAAATATTTATTACTCAGCTTTATTTTAGTAAAAAAACAATTTAAAACAATTTATTTCATCTTATCCTTTTGAAGGATAAAGCGTGGGTGGTTTCGAAATCTTATCATACAAAGTTACAGATATCACAATCCAGCAAAAGAATATATAATAGATAATGTATATAAATGTGATAAAACAAAATTGGATTCAAAACCAACCAAAAAAATGTGGCTTGTATGTGCTTAGTTAAACATGTAACGTTCTTCGTAAAATAAAAATTAAGTATAAACACAAAAATACCGAAAAATTCATCCACCAAAAGTTGCTAAAATTTTAATTTTTCGAAGGGAACATTGACTAATTAACGTTTAAAAGCTGGTTAATGGCATCTTTAACGTATCGTTAAGATTAAAAATGTTATTATATGTCTGCCACTATGGATAATAATCACTGTCAATTATGTGGTCCCACCAGTTAGGTCTGTGGACCCGAATAGCAACCCAAGGTTTCTCCTTTCTTATCGCCTCACCGAACCTTTCAATGCCGTGAATTCGACGGTGGTTATCTATCTATCCTTCCCTACGAGTTTTATTTCGACGGTTCTTGTTATTTAGCTTGTGAGTTTTTTTTATTGGTTCATAGCTTGTGAAAAGTTTCTTTTCGTATTTAACAAACTGACTAAAAAGTGCAACAGAGACTCATTACATTGTGAGATAACCTCTGCCGTTCGATTGAAACAAAACGATCTGAACTGCAAAAAATATAACAAATTGATAAGCTCAATCGGCCAAGAAAAAATATAAGTAGTTTAGTGGTAATTATTATTTTAAATATGAATTTAAGTAGTTTAGAGGTAGATCTACCTGCCACGTGACAGAATGTCGTATAGTTACAGCTAACAGGCTATTTCCACTAACCTAAATACTATTATTATCTATTCTATTAAAATAAAATATTTCTTTTTATGTATTAATACACGTTGTCATTTAGATTGGATTAATTATAAAGCATTACAAATAATACAAACTAAATAATTGATTAAACGGTATTACTTAAATTAAATCGGCGATTATTTGTGGGATAGAGTCTTAGACTTATTTTTTATTTTAGCACAAATTATATAGTTTGATTTTTGGACTTAGTATTAAAGAAAAAATCCAAAAATATTAACTAAAACTGCGACCTTAATGGATCAAAAAGTTAATTACTATTTTCAGGCCCAAAGATAATTAATATTTTTAACAAAAGAAAATTTTCTATTATTAATTAGTTATTTAAATCATGTACTTTAAAACATATTAATATATTTTTATTTTAAATAAAAATCACTTTGTTTTGATAAATTTTAATGGTAACTTTTAAATAGTTTACTATTTTATTTTTCTTAAATAATTTACTGATTTTTAAAAAATTAAATGTAAAGCAAAACCAAAAACTATAGCTAAAAACTAAAATCCAAAACCAAAAGTTGAAAACGCATGTTATAATTTTGCTTTTGCTTATTTAGAAAATAAAATTGTCATATTTTCTGTTTTAAATTAGATGTTCGATTATTTGTGATTTGTTTGTTGGTAATATTAATTCAAACTAACTCAGCTGATCTAAAAACTAAAAACTCAAACCAAAAACTGAAAATCAAAAATCGAAACTTAAAAACTAAAAAAAAAAAAAAACCAAAAGCTTAAATTAAATCTAAAAATATAAGCTGAAACTAAAACTAATGCAAAATAATCACCACCACAAATTTTGGACTACTAATTTTATACCAAAACGTACTTTAAATAAATACAAAACCTAATTATATAAATTTTTAATTATTAAAAATTTCCGCGCTTGAAAAGCGCAGATCAAAATCTACTTTATAGTTGAAATTTTATTCTAACCCTATGACTAAAATCTAGTTAAAAGATATTATAAAAAGTTTGTATAGATTCATATGTTAAAGGTCAGATTTCTTCAGGATATAAATATGGAATTTCAATTAATTTAACAAATTGTTTACTAAAAATAATAATAAAGTAGTTGAAATATTAAAGAATCTGCAAGTTAATAATTGCATATTCTTTCATTAATAATAATTTATTTTCTTAATACATATTCAGTTAATGGTTTGACATGTATACATCTCATTGGGTGGGTCCAAGACTCATGTGACTGTACACCAATCGCCACGTGGTGAGATCTGGAAGGGGATTACAAGCATGTCAAGCGTGGCGGGGAACCTGGTCTACGAATGAACATCCCCGCCGGTTTAAACAACGCGTAATACCGGCTCGTCCGGTGAAAAGGTCAGTATATAGTCGTCTTAAAAAGGGTTTAAGCCAAAAAAAAGCGTGGTCGTCTTTCTTAAGGGTTTTTGGTTTTTAGGCGTTTCGGAGAGAGAGAGAGAGAAAAGAGATTGAGAGATTGCTTGTGGTGAGAAGAGATTTAATCGTGTGGGTAGCGTTTCAGACAAGTAAAAAAAAAATTAAAAAAAAAGTTTCCGTCGCTTTCTCGGGAAAACGCATGTGTTAAGAAGACAAAGGGGTTTTTGGTGTGAATCCTTCTTTCCTTCCTTTTGCGTTTTTCTCTCTTTTTCTTTCCGATCTCGCAATTGCCGGTTTATTCGCCGGAATATTCCCCGTAATTTTCTTTCTTCTGAAAACTGAAAGATTAGGGTTTATACAGGTGAGAGATTTTGGGTTTTCAATTGTATTGTCTCCTTTGAATCTTTCGTTTTCTTGGAAAATTTCATGAAATTCTCTTTTTTTTTCAAGGAATTTTCCGTTTGAAATTTTTGTGGGTTAATTATTCCTGGGTAATTCGTGGATCTGTGAACCCGATCTGAGATTTAGAACCCTTGATCTGTTGATCCTTTGATCTTGAGATCCAGTTTTTTGTTCAAATTCTTTTGTTAGGGTTTAGGGTTTTCCTGACGGTTTCGGATCTTATGAGTTGATTAGGGTTTTAGAGAGGTTTTAGCTATTTTCACGGATTTGACCCAAAAGTTTCAGACAAAACCCCTTTTGTTTTGTACTTTCATAGCACTTTATCTCGTTTTGTTGATCTCCATGGCTTGTTTTTAATTTGATTTTTTTTTTCATTTTTTTTTCTGCAGGTCTTGAATTACTCTTGAAGGATATTCGTTGGTTGGTGTGATAAGGAAACACCAGCGTCTTTCTTGTGACGATCACATACTCTGTGTTATGCATACTGAGAAATGGTGTCGCATAAGTGTGTAGAAGAGTTCTCTTTACAGTTCCCTGCCAATGCTAGAGCCCCCAGATCTGCTAGGGTAATTTGCCTTAACATTAGCTTCCTCTGGTTTTGTTTTGTTTTGTTCTTAAGGTGTTTCCTTCAATAATCAGTTTATACAATTTTCTTGAGTTTCACTTGTTCTTTTGTTTTGGACAGAAGAGGCGTAGCATCAAGAAGGAGATAAGTGAAAATGATAAAACGTGTGCAATTGATCTATTGGCCACCGTAGCTGAAAATTTACTCTCTGAGAGCGGATGTGAGAACATGGCTATTGACAAACCGGTTAATGGGGTTGAAGAAGACCATTGTCTCGTTACACAAAAGCACAGTGTAAAGGAGGAGTTCCCGGTGGAAGATAAACCCTTAAAGCCTGCAACTTTAACCAATGTTAATCCTTATCAGGGATCACTGAGCCCTTGCGGATTCAGTTCTGTGATTAATGGCAAAGTCGAGACTGAGGATGGGGGTTTTAGCAACTCTGCTGGTATTGCTTCTTGTCAAGCCGGTCAGGAGTTAAAACCGAGTATAGATGGTGATGCTGTAGTTTTGGATGCGAGGCCTAATGGTGTAGCTAGTTTAGGTAGTAGTAGTAGAACCAAAGTGCCTTCACTGGGTGCTGATGCTCTCTGTGGCGGCGCTTTGGATGATGTAAATATGTTTAGTAGAGATGATGATGAAAACTTTTCTGGGTATATATGCCCTCGTGTTACCAAAAAGTCACCTAGGTCTGTGCCGCGTATTGGAGACAGAAGAATCAGGAAGATATTGGCTTCTAGACACTGGAAGGGAAGCTCAAGACACTCAGGTAGTAACCCACTCGCCTAAGTTTTCTTCTCTATTATCAAATCTTAATTACTTGCATTTGGTGTTACAGATGCCAAATCATGGAGGAACTATTACTTGCACCATCAGAGAAGCTATCCTATCAAGAAAAGGAAATACTTTGACAACATTTCTGATTCTGATGATTATCGTCTGCACTCTAAGATGCAAAGAGGTTAAAGAGATTTTTCATTTGCTCTAATTCCTCTGTCTATATCTTGTAGCTATTATTTTGGTTGTTGTAAAACTCTGCTATTTATTTTTACAGGCAGCAGAACTTTTTCTACTATGAAAGGTCCAGGTGCATCCTTTGTGTCACGCGACTCTCATGGTAACAAGGGAGTCTCGTTTGAAATCTTTTGTATTTTCTACTTGTGTAAGAAAATAAATAAACTTAAGTTAGAATGTAATTTGCTTTTATCTCAGTGAAACTGCGGATCAAGTCATTCAGGGTGCCTGAGCTTTTCGTAGAGATTCCAGAAACCGCTACTGTTGGCTCCTTGAAGGTAACATCATTACACAGCTCTTTGATTTTTCCTTCTGTTGCAACTCACTTATGTTCTGATGGTCCTTTTGTTTTAACTAGAGAATGGTGATGGAAGCAGTGAGTACTTTACTGAGTGATGGACACCGAGTTGGTCTGATGGTTCAGGGGAAGAAAGTCAGAGATGATAACAAAACACTTCATCAGACTGGGATCTCTCAAGACAACACCCACTTGGACTCTCTTGATTTCAGCCTTGAACCTAGCTCAGAAGCGCCTCATCTGTTATCTAGGTTCACCCTTCTATTCATACCTTGAATTTAAAAACTCAAAACAAAGTTTTGCGACTTAAAAGTTATTGTTTTGTTTTCCAGTAACCCTTTGGGACATGTCTGCGAGGAATTGGCCATTTGCCATGGTTCTAACATGGACGCTGTGGTAAAATCTGAGCATGATTCAGCACTATTCCCATCTGACTCGTTTGACAAGGAAACCGCGACAGATGAGTTTAAAGCTCTGGTTCCTGCTGCGCTTTCCGAACTGTCTCCTCAACTGCCTCGTCACAAATCTAAGCAGCAGCAGCAGCAGACTGCACAGCGAAGAATGCGTCGACCTTTCTCTGTTACTGAAGTAGAAGCACTTGTTCAAGCCGTTGAGAAACTCGGCACTGGAAGGTAAAAAAGAAAAATCAAATACAGATCATACATATATAGCATTGTTATATTTGTGGTTGTAAAGTAGAGAAATGATTTTGCAGGTGGAGAGATGTTAAGCATAGTGCTTTCGAAGATGCAGACCACCGCACTTACGTTGATCTCAAGGTTTGTCACTTTAATCCGTTACCATACTTAACAAATCCGAATCAGAGTCCAAGAGTGTTTTCGTTTTATTGTGCAGGACAAGTGGAAAACACTGGTCCATACGGCTAAGATATCACCACAGCAAAGGAGAGGCGAGCCAGTGCCGCAGGAACTTCTAAACAGGGTCTTGAATGCGCACGGCTACTGGTCACAGCAACACGTGCAGCTGCACGAGACACTTTCCCTGCCGCCTAAACCAGAGGCTGTGTTGCTTCTCTAATCAATTATGCTTTGCAGATCATCTATCTTTCCCCTTTGTGTATTTGCTGTAAGATTCTGACGACATAGATGCACAAATTTAGTCTTTGACTTGTTTCTTGGTTTTTTATTCTGAATTAACTTTCTGAATGTAAAAAGTTTTTAATTGGAATAAGGTGGATGTTCCTGACCAATTTAGGGCTTTTTAGAGGATTCTTCTTGTACATGGTTTGTTACCAACTCCATCCATGAGTACCCCTAATGGGTACTTAAGGATTAATTTAATGTTTTATTGTGTGATTTGAAAGGTTAAGTACTCCTATGAGTGTAATTAATTTTTGAGCCTCCATTGGTAGAACCTAACTGAGGTTCTTAAAAAAAAAATTTGAAATTGATGATTTTGAAAAAAAAGATATATAAATTTTTTATTAAAAATAACATATAACATATAAAAATACAAATACAAATCATAAACGACAAAGAGAAATTAGTAGAAATCTTGATTTGTTCCAAATTTTTGCCATATATGCTCAACCAAATCCGCTTTCAATCGTTCATGTATTCTTCTATCACGAACTTCATTCCGAATGTTCAACATATTGCCGAGGTTTGAAGGCATATCTGTAGAAAACGATAAATCCACTCTTGAAGCTCGGTTTGAATCCGGACTTTCGAAAACTGATATATCAAACTGAATGTACCCATCTCGTTCGTCTTCTACGATCATATTATGTAGAATGATACATGCTCTCATTATCTTTCCAATTTTTATTTTATCCCACAAAAGATTTTGACTATGGCAAATCGAGCTTGCAAGACTCCAAAAGCTCGCTCGACATCTTTACGTACAGCTTCTTGATGTGTAGCGAATAAAGAAGCTTTCGGAGTTGCTGGAAGTGAAATAGATTGGATAAAAGTAGCCCATTTTGGATAAATACCATCAGTGAGATAGTAAGCCATTCGGTACTCGTGTCCGTTGACATTGTAATTAACTTTTGGAGCTCGACCTTCTAATATATCATCAAAAACCGGTGACTGATCAAGAACATTAATATCGTTTAATGTACCTGGAGGTCCGAAAAACGCGTGCCATATCCAGAGGTCTTGTGAAGCTACTGCCTCTAGAACAATTGTTGGTTTTCCTGATCCACGTGTATATTGACCTTTCCATGCGGTGGGACAATTCTTCCACTCCCAATGCATACAGTCAATGCTTCCTATCATCCCGGGAAATCCGCGTAGCTCTCCAATATCGAGTAATCGTTGAAGATCTTCTGGTGTGGGTCTTCTTAGATACTCATCTCCAAATATATTTATAATACCTTGAACGAAATGTTCTAAGCATAAAAGCGCAGTAGACTCACCAAGACGGAGGTATTCGTCGACCGCATCAGCTGGACAACCATATGCCATCATACGAATAGCTGCCGTTGCCTTTTGTAACGGGGAGTGGCCGAACCTTCCAGTGGCAAATCTACATTTTCAGAAAAAATCTACTTACCTCTTCTTAACTCTGGAATTAAAGACAAAAGCTTTGATGACCATCAATCCGTTGCCTTTCTTCCACGCGCATCCTCAACCATCAACAACCAACAAAGAAAGTAAAATTAAATGCTTTTCTCGGTAAAGAAAACAAGTTGTGTAACAGAGTTCAAATGTTCTCTATCTAACAACACAAGTTCAAAACTTAATCATCATTACAAGTTGTTAAAAACCAACAACTAGTTAAAACCAACAACTTGTGTAAAACAATTTACATGGTTCTATCTAACAACGAAGCTTAACCATCATCACAAGTTCGAATCAATCTATGTTCTCAATAATCTCATCATCATTATTGTTTCACATAAGGCTGGACCAAGGATGTTTCTATCTAACAACACAACGAAACAAAGAAACGAATAATCTCATCATCATCATCACTTCTTTCTATCTAACAACCAAACCAAACTCTGTTTGTAGGCAATACCAAACCCTGTTTCATTGCAAAAGACTCCATTTTTTCCTATTTTCTAACGAAGCTTAACCATCATCACAAGTTCGAATCAATCTATGTTCTCAATAATCTCATCATCATTATTGTTTCACATAAGGCTGGACCAAGGATGTTTCTATTTAACAACACAACGAAACAAAGAAACGAATAATCTCATCATCATCATCACTTCTTTCTATCTAACAACCAAACCAAACTCTGTTTGTATGCAATACCAAACCCTGTTTCATTGCAAAAGACTCCATTTTTTCCTATTTTCTAACTCGGATACTATGTAAAAGGTTCGACTTTTTACAAGATTCACAAGTTCAATTTTTTTTTTAAAATGATTCACAAGTTCAATTGTTTTTTTTTAAATGATTCACAAGTTATCATTACAGAGAAACTTAATTTCGTACCTGTCGCCTCTCTTCTATGACTTTGGTCTTTGCATGCATCCTTTGTTTCTCTTGAAGCTGATTCAAAGCATCCAAACGATTCATTAAATCATCATCGACAATGATTTTTTGTTAGAGAAAGAGATTTTCGTACCTATCTAGCTTCTTGTATGACTTTGATCCTTGCATGCATTCTTGGTTTCCCTTCAAACTGATTCCTGTGAAGAACTTCCTTCTGTCTTATGTCCTTCATCAGAGCCTCAGACCTTCATCAGAGCCTCAGACCATGGCAGAGAAATGAGGCAGACTCGTCGGAGAATCGACAGAAGCATGGAGAGATGGAGAGACGGAGAAATCAAGAGATGGAGAGACGGAGAAATCCAGAGATGAGATGGAGAGATGGAGAGACAAAGACACCGAGAGATCTAAAACTCGAGTGATCGAGAGATCGAGACGAGGAAGAGAAACACAGAAGATATCGCCGGAGAAGATAGAGAGATGGAGAGAGTTTTCGAGACTTTTGGATTTCGGGAGAAAGACACAGAAGGAGAGAGATACCAATTGGTGTGGTCGAATCGAAATGTGCCACGTAAGGGTACTTACCCAACCCCAGAAGCCCCCATTTAAGTAGCGCTTCCCACTTTTTTTCTCTTTTTTGATTTATTTTTCACCCTTTTTTTTTAAAGAACCCGGGATCAGTATCCCCAATGGACTTGCTCTTACATTCTCTATTTCAGACTTGTTTCACTCTCATATTGTTATTCTGTGTTAAAAGTAAATCTTTCAATAATTAGGTAATTAAAATACTAGTCAGATTATAAATTGTAAAAGCTACCACAAGCATAACTAATGAGGGCAAAAGTCACTGCAAAATCTTTCATGTAATAAATATCTCAGTCAGAGGTCTGCTTGAATTCAGGCCAGAGTGGATTAAGAAATGTAGATGATGCTAAATACATTTTCGAACCAAATCGGACCGGCTAGTCTGATATCGGTCGTTGGGTGAGCTAGTTGAAAATCCGGTTCAGCTTTTAGCAGAAACCGAGTTCTTTAGTCAGACTAAACCCTCTGAGCCACTTGAAGGGTTCCTTTAACTCTGCCAAAAACCTAACCTCCTCTCTCTCTCTGTCTCACTTTCTTTTTGTTCGATCTTGTTCTTCTTCTTCTCCAGCAGCTATAATCCGGCGTCGTTTTACCCAACCTTGACGAACCTCCTGTTGATGTTTCGGACGAGTATTGGTTCCAGGTGAGTCCAATACCACGAAAAGCCCTTTCCTTTTTCCCGATTCCTTATCTTTTTTTTTTTTTTTTTCAATTTCTAATGGAGTTTTAGGGTCTAGGCTAGAACTGGCATGAAACGGATCTGCTTGCTTCCAAAATATTCAACTTTATATATGTTTTTTTATTAGTTTCAGAGTTTTAGCATTGCCACCAAGATCCTTCAACTGCCTCCCCCGCTCACTCAAGCGTTCATCAGTTCGTATGGAGAATCTCACCTTTTCTACCGAATCCAATGCCAAGCCTAGAGGTGCATTGATAGTCGTTGAAGGTCTCGACCGCAGCGGAAAATCAACTCAATGCGCAAAGCTACGCTCTTTCTTGGAGACTTCAGGACACACGACCGAACTCTGGAGGTTTCCCGACAGAGAGACAAGTGTCGGCCAAATGATATCCGCGTACTTATCTAACAAGTCTCAGTTAGATGATCACACCATTCATCTCCTCTTCAGCGCTAACCGTTGGGAGAAGAGGTACTTCCTCCTCTCTGTTTTTAGCTTATTTCCCTTTTGATTAAATTTTTTCTTTGGTAGGTCGTTAATGGAGGAGAAGCTTAAGACAGGAACTACGCTTATAGTTGATCGTTATTCCTATTCTGGTGTGGCTTTCTCGTCAGCTAAAGGGCTAGGGATCGAGTGGTGCAAGGCTCCGGAGATAGGGTTGCTGGCTCCGGATTCTGTGGTTTTCCTTGATATTTCACCTGAGAGAGCTGCTGAGAGAGGTGGATATGGAGATGAGAGGTACGAGAGGGTTGATTTTCAGACGAAAGTTGCGGGGTTTTATCAAACTCTACGTGATTCTTCGTGGAAGGTGAATGGTTTAAGACCTCTCTTCTTCTTCTTATTCTTTACTTAGTGACTAGTCCGCAGGGTTTTTATATTCTAAAACGTTGAAAATGGTATATGCAGATAATCGATGCAGGTGAAAGTATGGAGGAAGTAGAGAAGAAGATTCAAGGAGTGGTGTTGGATAAAGTTAAGGAGTGTGCTCTAGGCAAGCCTCTTTCTCTCCTCTGGTCATCTTAGAATGTTTCTTCTGTCTTGGTAATTATACAAGTTTGTGTTTCTTAAGGAACTATATCAAGCTTTCAAACTATTGTACCTGGAAAATTAGCGACAACTTAACACGTATTTTGCATAACTGATTTCACTGATAAGATGTTGTTTGATTGATATCTCATACAACTCGAGTCTTTCAAGTGTAACTATCGTGACCACGTAAAGGAACAACGTACCAAAATCTAGGCCTGGGCATTCGGGTACCGGATCGGGTATTTCGGATATCGGATATTTTGGATATGGCAAAATAGGATCCAATCGGGTATTTCAAAATTTCGGATCGGATTCGGTTCGGTACCTGTCGGATCCGGATAGTTTTGGGTATATCCGAAGTAACCGAAAAAAATCCGGTTCCGGTTTGGATTCTCTTAATTTTACCCGATCATAACCAAAAATACTTGTTTCTAATCCGATTTACCCGAATCATTTAGAGTAAAAAATAAATGAGGGAATTCTAAAACCAAATAGAACAAGTCTTAAACAAATTTCAAACAAACAACAAATCTAATATTTCAATCACTTTAAGAAGCTACGAAACTTAAAGAATAATTGAAAATTCGAAATAAATCTATAAGAAGATGTATAAAAGAATATCAACAACATTTGGTATATTGCTAAACGCATTTCACCTACTTTAAAAAAAGAGTACGATCACAAGAACTTCAAACATTTACAAGAGAAATATCATGTGAATCTATGTTTAATGCCTTAATGAGATAAGAGTCAGATACTTTCGGATAATTATTCGGATCTCGGGTAATATCCGATCCGACCCGGTACCCGAAACATAAATAAAAGCATATCCAATCGGGTATTTCGTCATATCCGGATCCGACCCAAAACCCGATTTTTCGGATTGGTACCGGTTCGGATCTTGGACCGGGAAATATGCCCAGGCCTACCAAAATCTTACAATTTTAAACAGTGGAGGTAACATGATTATCGTTGACATCACTACTACGTCTTAGTTTCTTTGATTTATATAATGGAACTGGTAAAAGTGGTAACAACTAAATAAAAGAAATAAATTTTTGCAGAACCATTGCACAACATGAGATGACCTGGTTTGATGATCTCTTAATGGTTTGCTTGGCTCCAAGGGTCATCACATTGCTTCACATGAGCTTAAAAACAAACACTTTGATTATCTCTTCTTCTGATCTTGTCCGAGACGATCTTTTTGTTTGTGTGGCTGCATAATTCTGTGACAATAAGATAAGTGTATGCATTCCTGATTTGACCACTTTTAAGGGTCTCTGAATTAGTTCATTGGATCCCAGCAACAATAACGAGCTCAAGTATCAACCTACGCCTTCGAAACCAGCTCAAGAGGTGAAGATCACAGATTTAAGTTTGGATGAATGTTTCCTCCTGAGCAAGCACTTGGTGGAGGGAGTATCATGATGTACTTTTTGGGCTGTGCAAGCCCATTAACAGGCTCGGATAAAATTTGTGATTGTCATTCATGACGTCTATTTAATCAATTATTTTCGTGTGTAAATTATTTAGCGACGTTAAAGAAAGGACAATCATTAAAGGATACCAGGTTTAATTAAACAACTTAGCCCAAGTTGAAGAATAATCCAGTAATTAACAATAGTATCACTATATTAATGATGATGTCTGCAAATAAAAGCAACATACAATGTGAGACGAAGTCATTCACGCGCTCTTGGTCGTGCGATCCCTACCCAATAAGCTTAGTATCAAAGTTGTGATTGGTTCGTGTCAATCACACGCGTGTGGGTATGAGGGTAAACAAGGCTAATCTCTCTTGATGTCTGTGAGATCAGCATCTTGATTCAAAGGCTATTCTCTCTTGATGGTCAACTCAATCGAATGTTTAACACAAATTAAGAAAATATGTGTTCATACTTCATGGCAAATATAAGTATCTATATATCGAGAACGATCTAAATTTCCTTTTTCGTACCTTTTTTTATGCTTGAAGATGTTTATATACCTTTATAGAGGGCTGGACATTTTATCGTTAAATTTGATTCAACTCGTTATTCGTTTCAATTCGATCCAAAAATTTCAGATATCCGTAAACTTTCGAATCAAATCAAATATTAAAAATCAATATCTTTTAAAATCGATCCGGAAATATATAAATATATGTATATCTTGATTATATTTAAAATTTTAAATGTATAAAATTATAATTTTATTATTCTAGCACATGATTTTGAAAAATTATATTTACATTATTACTTATATAAAAGTATTACATTAAAAGAGAGAAAAAAATTATGATAATTATATTTTTTTTCTTAAATTGTTTGTTACTATAATTGTAACTTAACTTAAAAAATTACAAAATATGTAAATTCACTAGTTTTTTTATTTTCCTTTTATATATCATGCAAAAACTGTTTTCTCAAAGCAAATTCGTATCAAAATTTTAAGATTATTTGTATTAATCAAAATGAATGAAATTTTTGTGAATATTCGTAAATATTCGAAAATATCTATTTATTTTCTGAATATTCGTATTTTTCGAAGCAAAGCAAATACCAAAATTAGATATTCGTAACATTCGAAGCAAATCACAAATACCTTTTGTTACTTCTTTAACGAATTAAAATTGAAATGTCACAAATTACAACTTGCATAGAATCAGAACTTCATATGACCTTCATATTCGCCGGTGCCACACTGCCACCATATCATAATTAGGACTGAGCATATGATATATATAAAAAAGGAAACAAGAATAGTTGGGAGATAAGTTGAATGTGGACAAACAAGTTACAAGTCACAGTCATCTTTAATTCTTTCTCTTTCCCTCTACCTTTATTTTTCCCATGACTAACTGTATACCGAAAACTATGTGCCTGTTAGATTATTGATCATTAGTTGTTTTGTATAGTTTTGAAAACTAATTCTATGTATTCAGGGCGCAGTCAGGACCGTATTAAGGAACCTAATCGCCTCGTCTTTTGAATTTTGACTGTTCAAGGAATATAGACAGGGTCAAAGATATGAAAGGATTTTCTAAATGATTAATTAATAATGGTCAGGGTTGGTATCCACGATCACTTCGTCCAAAATATTTGTCCAATTCCTTGGACATCAAGATTTATCTCTAAGGTTTTTTATATAATACAAAAATGAAAAAGAGTTGAGATTTGAAAATAGTAACGTTCATTTAATTGTCAAGCACTATTCTATTTTGCTTTGAGCCGCTTAGACGATGTGCCTAGGATTCGAAGTGCCGATGAAGATATATTTTTACTATTCTATATAAACTTAATATTTTTTTTTTTCCTTCTGAATCATTTTATAAAAAAAATTCAAGCCCAATCAGACTACAACAACAAAGACTCAAACTGTTGGCCCATCCAAAAAGACCATACAAACTGGGCCTAAAGCCCAACACAACAGCCCAAGGGCATGAAACCCTAATCTCCGCTGCTCACGGACGACAACGGTGCCGCACCATCCGCAACTCGATCCTGCGCTACCTTCACCGTTTGGGAGACCAACCATCGAAGAGCATCAGACGACATAAGTCGATCTCATCCGAATCCCAAACTGACAGAACACCACACACCAAACACAATCTACGAGGTTACCTGATTGACCACCTACAATCGATCCATCACCACCCTCATCACGATGCAGTTTCAGGAGAAGGATCAAGAGGCGCAAAAGCTTTGAAGAAAGACCTCGTAGAATAAGATGAAAGGAAAAACTACAAGAAACTAAAGAAAAAACTAAACTGAAGAGAGCGGTACTAACGGAGCTACCACCTCCCAGAAACTGGAGCCGGCGAAGGCGATGCTGACGAAGCCATCGTCTCCCGGGAACAAGGGCCGACGGTCGCAGAGCTGAGAGAGCCTCTACCCCCCGGAAAATAACACTAGACTCAAAGCCGACGGCCTCTTCGATATACCGCCCTTCAACCTCACGGCGGAGCCAGAGAAAGCAGAGATGTCGCCGTACAAAACACCCCACGAGCGGAGTCCTTCCTGACGCAAAACCCTAACCCAGAACCGCCAGTATATCGGAAAAAACGACAGATCGAAGCCCACAGCGAGACTACTGAACTAAAACAGAAGACAAAAGAACCACCGACACCGGCACGCGCGCGGACGCGCCTCCGGACATCGGCGACCGATGTTCTTTTTCTCTCTTCTCTCTCTCTCTAAAAAATCTTATATGTTTCAGCTTTGCTTTCTATATAAACTTAATATACATTTTTAAAAAAGAAGTTAAGAGCGTCTAGGCTAAGCTAGACATGTCTGAGATTTTGTTTGTCAACTTTTTTTTGTTTTGTTTTATGGGGTTAAGGGTTAAACTTGAGGGTTTAAAAACTTTGGAGAACACCATAGGAAACAAGAATCTATATAAGAGTTTTTGTAGTTGTTAGAAACTGTAAGAATTCGTTTATTCTATTCACAAAAATTGAGTATTTAATTTATTAAAAGGTTTGAACAAAAATATAAGTATTAAAACGTAATTGACTTTTATTTGTGACCAAGCAAAGCAAAGTGGAGGTGACTAGAGAAAATAAGATACCAAACAAAAAACTACAAAACTCTTTAGTTAAGTAGTTGCAGATAGATCCGACACAAATTAACTAACCATTGTGTTTGGTAATAACGTGAATCCACCTTTTGTGGCGGCATCTTGTGTTTCCTCGAAAGTTCCATCTTCTTTTTTTTTCCCTGTAAAATGTGTAAAAAAAAAACATAACCCCTCCTCAAATATAAGCTCTCTCTCAAGTCAAGCTCTCAACTGTGCTCACAAGGAACTTTCGGCACCGCTTTCTTCTCTTCGTTGAAAAGTCTTTTTGGCTTTCAAACTCTTTTCTTCTTCTTTCTTCTTCATGGACGCTCTTCTTCAAGTCTCTGTTGATGGTTTCAGATACGACAGCAACGGATCTGGATCTGGAACTTGCTGCAAACTCAGAAACAATCTTGATTCTGTTGACAACCAGTCTTCACCGACAGATTCTCCACCGTCAATATGTCAGGACAACGCTCCTGTTCTCAAGTACATCAACGACATGTTGATGGACGAAGAAGATTTCGTGGAGGACAATATTGCCTTACAAGCTGCGGAGAGATCCTTCCACGAGTTACTCCACCAACCATCTTCGGATTCTGATCAGAACTCAACTTCCTCCGGAAACTCCACCACAACAACAACAACAACTTTAACGGATTCAGGAGAATCTCATAGAAAGTACCGTCATCGAGACGACGAAGAAGATGATATTGGAAACGGTAGGAGAAACAAACAACCAGCAACCTTTGTCTCGGACATGGAAGAGTTAGCAGCAAAGTTGGAGCACGTGTTGTTGATATGCAAAACAAACCAAGAAGAAGACTCTTCATCAGCAATAACAACAACAACAAAGAAACAGAATCCTCCACCAAACAAAGCAAAAGGCTCATCAAACAAATCCAAGGCACTTAAATCCAACGCAGTTGATCTCCGTAGTCTCTTGACTCAATGCGCACAAGCTGTAGCGAGCTTTGACCATAGAAGAGCAACAGAGAAGCTCAAGGAGATACGTTCAAACTCTTCAAACACCGGAGATGGGATTCAAAGATTAGCTTTCTACTTCGCAGACGCCCTCGAGGCACGTATCACAGGCATCATCTCGCCTCCTCTCTGTACTGCGTTTCCTTCTAGTACAACATCAATGGTCGACATCTTGAAGGCTTACAAGCTCTTCGTCCATGTTTGTCCCATCTACGTAGCGGATTACTTCGCTGCAAACAAATCAATCTACGAGCTCGCCTTGAACTCAACTAAGCTTCACATCATTGACTTTGGGGTTCTCTACGGCTTTCAATGGCCTTGTCTGTTACTAGCACTATCTAAAAGACCAGGAGGACCTCCAAAGCTTCGTGTGACAGGAATAGAGCTTCCACAGTCTGGTTTCCGACCTTCAGACAGGGTTGAGGAAACTGGTCGGAGATTAAAAAGATTCTGTGATATGTTCAACGTCCCGTTTGAGTTCAACTTCATAGCTAAAAAATGGGAAAGCATCACTCTTGATGAGATAACGATCATTCCAGGAGAGACAACGGTTGTTAACTGCATCCACCGGTTACAATACACTCCTGACGAGACAGTCTCACTAGACTCACCGAGAGACACGGTTCTGAAGCTCTTCAGAGATATCAACCCTGACCTCTTCGTCTTTGCGGAGATCAACGGGATGTACAACTCTCCTTTCTTCATGACGAGGTTCAAAGAAGCTCTCTTTCATTTCTCTTCACTCTTCGACATGTTTGACACAACAATACAAGCGGAGGATGAGTACAAGAACAGGGCGTTGCTGGAGAGAGAGTTGCTTGTGAGAGACGCCATGAGTGTGATATCTAGTGAAGGTGTTGAGAGGTTTGCAAGGCCTGAGACGTACAAGCAGTGGCGTGTTAGGATATTGAGAGCAGGGTTTAGGCCGGCGATGATAAGTAAGGAGATTTTGAAGGGTGCTAAAGAGATTGTGAGGAAACGTTACCATAAAGACTTTTTGATTGATAGTGATAGCAACTGGATGCTTCAGGGGTGGAAAGGAAGAGTCATCTATGCTTTTTCTTGCTGGAAACCTGCAGAGAAGTTAACAAGAGACGATCATATAATCATTTGAAAGTTTGTTATGATTGCTTCATTATTTTGTTTGTTTGACAATGGTATTGTAGAATCTGTTTGTTTCTCAAGAATGGAATGCATCTCTATCTTTCCTGCAAGTACAACATGTATGTATAGTAATCATGAATTTGAAAGAAAAGACAACCTGTTTCATCATAGATGTGGTGGAGCTAACACAAACATACAATATCCAAGTAGATAGTTCAAAACTTTGGGCTATAATCTATCAAGCGGGTTGCTACAGAACGTGAATGATGATACAGACAGCGCAATGAATGATCTACTATAGCACATATGAACTGGTGAGAGCTAAATTTGAACTAGGCTTGCTTGTAGTTTAAGCTAATGTTTGGTTTGAGGTTTTGGTTGCCTGCTCTTGGGTTTCTTGAAACCATTGCCTTTTTGGTTGCTTGGTGGTGGTTTCTCATTGCTCCTGAGTGACTTGCTTGGATGGTTTTGTTCCTCAGACTGTTTCCTTTTCAAGTCACCATTTGTTTCCCTTCTTGTCTCAATCTTGGGTTCACTGAAAGACGATACATTTTAGCTACTTACAAATCGTTATAAGAAGCGAAAATAGGAGATGAAAACAAATGATAGGTAACAGAATCCATTGCACACTCTCTAAAGGGAAATTAAGTTGTTGAGAAACCAAAAAGGAATTGTGAAAGCAAAGTGTACAAACCTAAAAGACATTCTTCCTCCATTACAGCTAGAGCTAGTGGGAGAAGCATCTGTTTTTGGACCGCTTATCGCTTCTTCATTCAGTTTCTAAAGAAAGAAGAGATTAATATTACAGAAAGCTAAATGGTAAGAACATCAAACTGATTCAGGCTCTTTAGGGAAACAGAGACAAACCTCGATAGAAGGGTTGAAAGACTGAAATGACACGCGTCCTAAAGACGCTCCTGGCTGAGGATCCCAGTCTGTTATGACCACACTGCCATCGATCATCAAATCACATTAGATGAGACAAAACATTTAACATCAATAAAGAAGAAAGAAAGTGAAATGGTACCACTTCTTTTTAACAGTACTAGTGGAAGTAAAAATCGCATTAGGCTCTTCTTCATCAATCTTCTTATTCTTCTTCTCCTCTTTCAAAGCAGACCTTTGCATAAACTAGAGATCAAAGAGGAACAATCATTTTATATTCATAAACTAACTTAATCTCATAATGAGTATGAAGAAATAACAGTTCTTTTCCGTCCTCCACATCACTTTGGCGCAGCATAAATGATAATGCAATAATTCTCAAGTAAAAAAATTGAAAAATTAAGTCCCAAATCAAATGATGTAAACAAAGGTTAATTCTTTAAGCTCTAGACGCAAACCAAAACAGGTGAATCAAACTAAAAGCTAATTCAACCTCGAATTCAACTAATAATAACCAATCCCATTCTTTTTTTTTTTTTTTTGATTGAGACACAAACCTTAAGATTTCTCAGAGTGCTACTAATCTCTCTCTTCGCCATCGTAGCTCTTTCACCCAACACGAGAAGATTATTTCCGGTATCGGAGAGATGATTAACAAAATCGAGTGTGTTCGTTTTTTTTTTAGGGTTTAGTTTTCCGATTTGAAACTCCCCGTCCAATAACAGATATTTTCCAAATTGACTACGCTTTAGGTTTAACCGGTTTATACCGTACCAAATTGGAAATATAATTACTAAACCAATATTGTATTGGTTTAGTGTTTGGGTCACTAAAACTAAACACGAATCTAAAACTGGAAAACAAGTTACTTATGGTCAGACCAATTCTATGATCTATTTACTGGTCAGATTGATTAAAGTATTTAATACTATTGTATTCATGAGTTTCTCAGATGTCATGAGAATCATGTCCTTTGTTATCTAAAAGAGATTAAAAGATGTTTGTACTAATGCATCAGATCATCATTTAAATAAACTCAACTTGATTCAATACATTCCCTGTTTCTTTCGATATATGAAATATTCATAGCTCCGCGCAAGCGCGGAGCCGGAGAAAGTGATGATGCGTTATGATGTTTTATAGATGGGATTTTGTTACTTTTTGGACATTTTTTTGTTTGGGGTTTAACCGAAAACCCGATTGAATTTAGTTGGTATATGAATGAGTGAAAATTCATATGCTTTGAAATATACATATATTATTTTAATAATGATTTTCTTGAATATTTGTGTTATTAGTGCTTTTATGTCTAGGATGGGTGATTTATTATGTTGCTATTGTCTAATTTGTAGGTTGGTAGTATATTATTGTTAAATAGTGAATTAGCATTTAAAAAATAATTAAGATTTTATTAAATTATACAAAGAAATATAGTTTAATGGATTGAAGAGAAAAAG
>CAKOAT010064044.1:0-56312 GCA_932364175.1 Eruca vesicaria subsp. sativa | reverse complement strand
TGGGTTTTAAATGATTGGACTTGAAATTTGATGAGTCTTGAGTCTCAATTTAGATCTGAAACTGGATTGTTTACTCGCCCTTTTTGTTTCTCCTCGTCATCTTCAGTAGTGTGACAAGCTCTTGTGATTCTTGGCCTGATTGTGTTTTAGTGTGTCATTTTGTGAAATTATAGTTTTTATATAGCAACATGGAAGAGAGATTAGCTCACCTTAGTTAAGGCTGTTTCCATCACATTCCTTACTCAGTGAATCTCTGTTGATTCGGTGTCCTCGGAACCTGCAATAAGAAGGTTTGAATATGTTGTATGACTTTATTTCTATTATTATTAGTTCCGTTTACTAAAACCCATACTGAATGATTTGGTTCTATATGTTAATTTGGTTGGTATGGCTTATGTTTACTTTAACATGACAGAGAGACTTGAAGGCTGCATGACGGATGCCGGTGACGCTAGTTTTAGGAACTGGAGAAGGAGAGAGAAACATTTTCTAGAAGATGGTTAAAGTTAAGAGGAATAGATAAGTTTTGTGGAGATGCACATAGGGTTATCAAAGATGAGAATCATATATATATGATTTACAGAGGGGCTACAAATCAGTAACATTTATGATCAAGCGATGTAAGATGGGGAGATGAAAAGTTCACCGGTGAAAAAAATAGATTACGAACAGACACACGACTCAACTCTATAACTCAGACCTGTATGAGACGATGGTGAAAGGAATTTTAACTCATTTTAAACATTAACGGTTTACAATATGGGAAAACTGTAACTGTTGTAAACTTGAAGATTTTCTTCATATAATATGATGAAGCCCAATTAAAAATGAAACTCATAATACACTTCCAGGCCCGAACTTTAAAGGAGATCATAGATGCAAAGGCTTCCGGCTAAATATATATTAGTTTCGGCCATCAATGTACAAGTTATCTTGTAGTTTAGTGGCATGAATGTTAGTATTTGTTTCTTAATAACCCGGGTTCGAATCATACGTTTGACATTTTTTTCACATTTTTAAAGTGGGATTCACCTAATGCTGATGTGGCGCGTTGAGGAGTCTTCAAACTCAACTATTATAATATAGATTATTTTATCTTCCAAGAGTGATAAAGTAGTATTCGTGTATGTCATCTTTGTGTTTACTATATGAGCTTTGAAGCTGTTTGGTTTAAGCAATGGTTTCAATGGCGACTTTTTGCCTGGATCTAATATCTCCTCCGCTTTGTCGTCAACAGCTTCCCATAGTTCAGGAAGAGCCTCACGTATGTTGTGAATATGCTCCAATGCTATATCTACTCCTTCATCTCTGTGTGAGGTCCCAACCTACATTAATAAATTTAAGAAAAAAAAAAAAAGTAAAGCAAACAAAGATGAGCTTTGAGATTGATAAGTATGTGTTAATGTCTCATTGTCTTTTACTTACCCAAACGGTGTGGAGACCCACACGTTTCCCGGTTTGTATGTTACGGATGCTATCATCAAAGAACAACTGAAAGTACCCACCACCAAAGGGTTTTGGGACTTATTAAGCTGTTTTAGTGATTAGGTAAAAAGAACAAGAGAGGTAGAAACATGGTTGTGTTCTTACTGTCTTGTGAGGGTTGATGTTTGTCATCTTGAAAACATGTTCGAATGCTCCTTCAGATGGTTTGCATATAACCGGAGTCTTTGGGAGTTGGATACTTGAGTCAGGGTTTGCAGTGAAACTTCTTGTTTCAGTAGCAGCAACAAGAGATTCAGTATTGGTGTTTGGGTTCAGAGTCTCGAAAGATATGATTCTTTCATAGCAGCCCTCTAGACCTAGCCTGCTAATAATCTTGGCTGCATGAGCCTTGTCTGCATTCGTGAAAACCTGTGTGCAAGAAGGAAAGACTTAGATAATATAGGTGACTGAGAAAAAAAAAGAAAAAAAAATTAAGAGCTTAAGTAACAAGTGAGAGAGATACATACAACTTTCCGAAGAGGCAAGCCAAGAATAATGTTCCTCAAAATAGGGTCAGGCTTGAGTGTTGTGTACGGCAATCTCCCATGAACAAAACTGTATTAAAAAAAAAAATGAGGAATCTTAAGCTCTAAAAACAACTTACACTTTTACTACAACATCGAGCAAAAAGCAAAAAAATAATAATATGAAAAAATTGATGGTTCAGTTTAGAGTACCGATGGAAATCGTCGTAATCAAAGTCATAACCCACAGCCTAAAAGAATCAACATCAAAACCCACATTATTAACAACATTGGACAACAATACAAATAAAACGTTGAACAATGTGGGTGAAAAAAGAAAAGAAGAAGAAACCTTGAGACCAGCCATAGTAGTTCCATAGATTTTGTAAAGCGAAAGGTACAGTTCTTGGACTTTTATCTTCTTCAATACCCAGTTTCTGAGTCATGTACTCTACAGCGGCAGCAATAACAACAACAAAGACATGTTTAGTTACAACATAAGCAACCAAAAAGCTTTCAGAGAAGAAGAACAAAGAAACGAATGTGATGGGGGGAGTTTTGACCTTGAATGTTGTTTTTAACAAGCGTAGCCAGACCAGAACTGAAAGGATAAAGAGTATCATCTATGTCTGTTTCATCAAAGTCCAACAATTATTTACAATCATCAAAACTAAGCCATCTAATGTTACATTTAAAATTTAAAGTAAGCATTGCTATCCTTTATGCTTACCAAACAAAAGACATTTATATTTAGGTTCGGACGTTTGCTGAAAGTTTTCCTCGTACGCCATATTTGTTTCTCTAATTGACAGACACCACCTGAAAACAAATTATAAACAAAACTGAATCTCAATCTCTCTAACACACAACATTACAACTAAGACATGAGATCCCAACAAACTACATCTAGCTAGTTTTACTCCCATTACGTCATTACCGACGACATACACATCTCTATAGATCAACTGAAACCATAACTCGAAATAAATAAAGGAACACTCACCAAAGATCGAAATCATCAAGGGGAGAAGAAAAAAAACTAACCAATGACTATAACAAAAGTGAAAGGATCCAGTCCATGCAGATTATTAGTTTCTCCGACACGAAACAGTAAAGACAATGAAAACAAACTAAAACCTAACAAATGAAAGAGGAGGGAAGCCAGTGACTTTACCTTTTCCTGATCAATGAAACTTCTTCAAGGGAGATGAGAAAAATATCGGGGAGAAGAAGAAGTGAATGAGGAAATAAAATTATAAATAGAAAGTTGAAATGTTAGCCAAAACGTCTCAATGGGTGGGGTGGGGTGGGGTTCTCATGACACATCCACTGGTTGCCGTTAAAACTGGACAAAGCTTTCGCTCACGTCCACATTCACGATTCTCCACCACGTGATCTTTTAACTTTGCCAAGCGAATCACCTGACGATATGCGTAATCTTTAGGAGCCGACAAACAACACTTTTTGTCAATTTTATTTTAACTATCGGCGATCCTAGATTTGCTATAGTACTATTCGAGGTTCTCAATGGACCGGACGCAAAAATACATGTTTGTGTAACTAACAAAAGTTATGAAATACACATTTTGTTTAATATACCTTGTCGACTGCAATAAAAAAAACAGCACTTAGTACTACTAAATAGAGCTGGACAAAATATTTGTAGATTCTGATTCGATTCATTATCCATTCAATTCAAACCAAAAAATCAAAATATCTGTAACTCGAAGCAAAGTAAATAATAAAATATAATATTAGTAAAAAAGAAGCACATCACAAATATTAAAAAAAAATAGAAACGAATATCATATTTTATCTAAGTCTTATAAAAATTTGTTTACTAAATTTATTACATTAGTTATTATAACTTTAAAAGTAAATATTTTTTGTGATAAAACATTATTTTATGTTTTATTTGGATTTTTATTTTTATTTTTATAGATTAAATCGGATATCCGGGTAAAAATATACTCCCTCCGTTCCTAAAAGATCCATATTCTGGAAAAATGTTTTGTTTCAAAAAGATGTATATTCTATGTTTTCTATGAGAAAATTACAAGTTTCAACAAAATTAATTGATTTTATTAGATTACTATTGGTTAAAAGTTGTTGAAAATTGAAAATTACGGAAAACGATAGTAATTTAATGTATTTTCTTAATATGTGTGAAAACACTAGAAAATGTATCTTTTAGAAACAGAGGGAGTAAAATTTTTCGGATATTGTGTGCACCCAATATCCGGATGATCACATATTAAATATAATCGGATAATTGATTATTCAGATAAATCAGACTGGATTATGAATACCTCCAAATATCCGGATATTCACTTTGTGTACACCCTTAATATTGAGTGGTTACCAAGCTGTTTGATCCTGGGACTACATTTCAACTAATGATATGAGGTAACCATCTCATCTATTACTAGTAAACTATCTGAGCTAAAGTCAAACCCGAATTGATCAAATAACATCAATTTTTATTCCAAGCTGGAATCGAATTCAATTTCAAGATATATGAGGTTACTATGTTCCAAGTTACTATTGATTAAAACCTTAATCCATACTTTCTGTTACCACTAAACTACACTACTGGAATCAAAATACACAATTTTTGTATGGTTCAAGATGCATGTATATAACACTTTATTACTTAATATGTACAAAAGAGCATACCTATGTAATCAAATACACTTTATTTAATTTAAACCACAAATACATAGCTAGACACCATATATATCAACCGCTACACCAACAATTAATGGTGAATATATTGGATATTTGGTTGTATTATACATTAGTTATATATAATTAGATATAGAATTCTTCACAAACTTAACAAAACATGTAAAACTAAGCATGAACAGGAGTTTCAATCGAAATTTGTGTGGCGTAACCAATTCTTTCAGATTCTTTGTTGTTGGATTCCGACCATAACTCCGGAAATGCTTCTTTCATGTTGTGAATGCTTTTTAACGCGTGATCACTTCCTTCCACCTTTTCCGATTTACCAACCTAACATTATATTGATAACATTTTCGATTAGGATTTTTCTATAAAGTCTGGTTAATTAACAAGCATGCACGTTTTCAACCCATGTTGGTATAAGTTGGTTTGGCTCAAGACTTTAACCCGTTCTTACCAGGACTGTATGGAGACCCATGACCTTTCCAGTTTGGATGTTACGGATACTGTCGTCAAAGAACAACTGTACAAGAAAGAAACACAAGTAACATTAGTTCTTGTATGAATATCTAAACAAAAAAAAAATCTACGTCTTCGGTTATTAGAGCATCCACATCAATGAACCCCCTCTTGAATCAGTTTTTTATTATTAAAATCTTTTTGATTTTTTTTTATTTTTTTTTAAAAAAAAAAAGAAAAAAAAAGACCTAGACCAATCCCGGGCCGATACGTGGTGAACCTTAGGAGAGAGGGGTTCATACGGGTGAACTTTAGGAGAGAGTGGTTCATAGATTTTTGTTATTTTATTATTTTATTTTTTTGGTTTCCGTGTGAACCCCCATTTGAACTCTCAATGGGAGTGCTCTTATATAGGTCTAGAAGCTTACGGTTGTGTGAGGATTGAGCTGTGCAATGTCGAAGGCTTTCTTGAAAGCAATCTCTGCTGGTTTACAGGTAACCGGAATCTCTGGAAGGTAATCTACAGAAACCTCAGTCTCGTTGATCTTAGGATTCAAGGACTCGAAACTTATGATTCTCTCAAAACAATCTTCGATGCCGAGTCTCTTTAAAGCCTTCATCACATGAACTTCATCTCCGTTCGAGAAAACCTTACCAAAAGAAAAACCGAAGGCATACGTTTACTAATATTATATACAAACTGAAATTAAGCAAAATACGTATAAATAAATAAAGCTACATACTAATTTCCGCAAAGGTAGAGTAAGGAGTAGATTTCTCAGAACCGGGTCTGGTTTAAGGTTTTCATAAGGTAATCTTCCATGAACAAATCTGTGGTACTCATCATTGTCAAATTCATAACCTACCGCCTGCATTAGTTATCAATTTGGTTAGCTCCGAACGATGCATTATCATGTGATTAACGAGATTGTGGTGCAAGTCTTTATATATATGTATACTGTATATATATACATGATTCTAGTGATAATTAATTTTCAGGGTTATTCAACATATGTATGATAGTAAATTACCTTAAGACCAGCCATTGAAGTTCCATATTTCTTATAGAGAATTTGGTTTAGTTCAACTACTCCATCTTCATCTATTCCGAGCTTCTCAACCATGAATTCTACTTATGGTAATTCGGATCATTCCATTATGTTAAAGATTAAACATGTAAATTAGTAACTGAAATAAAAATGTTATCAAAAAGCTATAGCATACCTATGATGTTGTTGGCGCATGCTTCTGATAAACCAGAGCTTAAAGGATAAAGAGTATCATCCAAATCTATTAGAAACATATATAAAGACAGATCATTAAGATTTGTTACATAATTGCTTATAATTTTCTCTATTTTTATACAGAAAACACAAGACACAGCACTTCTTACCAAAGAGGAGGCATTCATATCTTGGTGTAGAGGTGTTCACAAATTCCATTTTTCCAAAAACTGCCTGGTGTTTTAGAAGAAGAAGAGATACGTCAAATAAAACAAAGAGAGAAAATAATATACTTGAGAGAAATGATATCTGAAGAGGAAATATTGAATGAAGAGAAGAAGAGAATGCAGATATGTTTATATAAGAAACAACTAAAACGCGTGTGAAAATGAAGTCACCAATGAAGACCAACTTTTCTATAAATTAATAATAGACGAGTACTTTACCTTATTTGTTTAATCGAGTGCATTATTGCAACTGTAAATTTAAACTTTAAATAAACAAATTAACGTTGATGTATAATTCAAAATAATTAAATATAAACCATTCAATAGGCATGTTATAAAGTCTACGCGTCAATAATTACACATTTCACGTTTTTCATTTAAGAAAACATAGAAAAAGATAAAAATAAGAAAGACTAGTGATGACCAAAAAAAAAAGAAAGACTAGTGAGATATTCTTGACCACGATTTGTTTTTCCTTCTTTTTAATAAGACTGATGGACCGTGGACGAACCGTTTGACACTTAAAAAAGACCCTAACTTTTACATTTTACTTACGATCCTTCGATACATATAAGATGGAATATATTGTTGTGTAAATAGACTTCCTCTTATTTTCACTCTCCAATTCACGTTTTATTGTTTTGCTAGACAATATTACTCCATTATAATTTTTACTTCGATAACAAATCTAAGTTAGTTTATTTTGAATTCTTAAAGTTTCCACTTTCTAATTTTCATTGCTACTTTTCCTCATTTTCTAAAATGAGAATTTGCTAAGACTCTTTTTATACATTTTTATTTCAATAACAGAGATGTAAAAGTCACATATTTTTCCTTGTAAGGAAACAATGCTCCTGAGAAGCGACTTCTTCTCTGCCAGCGGCTCCATGTGCGACCGGTCGGTTTCCACGGCAAAGACCTCGCAGGCGTTAAGTCAACACATAATAGAACCTTCCTAAATTTAACAATATTGCCCCCACATCACATGACTTGCCAAAGCCCATTATAGCTTTTCCTCTCTTAAAAGGCCTTACTGAATAACCCAATGGACCATAAAAGGCCCACTTCTCGTCTGCGTCATGTTTATCTGTTTAATCCGGCTTTTCGATTCGTATCAAACACAGTATGAAGCTGAAACCTTTCTCCTAAATCTTGTCTTCGCGTATCCATCTTTATTGAACTTATCTTCTCCATGGAAGCTGTGCTTCTCTGCTCAAAGGTTGTCCCTCGAAGGACGCCGTTAGAAGGAAACCGAAAGTTTTCTCTCAGGCATTTCAACAAACACCTTAAGTGCAACTCTCTCCCTGCTTCTTCCAGAAACACTCCGTTACTCCGAAGCTTCGAGGCGATTAAGGGTCCGTCTAGCTTGAGATTTCCTCCATCCCCAGTGAGAAAAGGTTCGTCCTTTCTGCCCAAATGCTCGATTTCCACCTCGACTGTTTCCGGTTCCGACAACCCTCTCCTTAGCAAGTTCCGACAGCTTGTTAATAAAGTCACTCATCTCAAATTAAACCCATTGGATGCTGTGAAGTTAACTCTTTTACTGTCAATTCTCACTCTAGCTGCGAAAAAGGTTGTGACTTTGGCCTTCAACCCATTCTTCTGGATGTATTTCAGCTGGACATGGCTCTTCTGGCCTTGGTTCATCGCTTTAGGTCTCGCGGGTTACGGCACTTACTGCTTCCGTAAACATTGGCTAGGCCAAGCCAACGCCTTTGAGCAGCTTGGTATCGTAACTTCAGTCTTCACATGGCTTACACTCGTCCCTCCTGCTTACTTCAACGGCTATCTCGAAGGCTGGCCTTTTGTCTTCTTCTTGGCTTATCATTACTTCTTCTTCTTTAACGTAACCGTGAGGAAACGCCTCTATGGAGATTACTACGCTCGCAACCATGACCCCAAGTGGGATGTGGACACGCCTCTATGGTCTCGTGTTTTGTTTGGTGTTGGTGTTGTGGTTGGACATTGGCTTGCGGCTTTTGAAGGCCCTGAGCTTCACCGTTTACCGGGTGGTTGGGTTAATGTAGGGATATGGGGTTTGATTGTTGTTACAATGCTTATGCATTACGATTCAACGTTGTATCTCGCTAGGTATTCTGAAAAGGTTGTTGTTCCGACCGATGTTGTGCAGTTTGGTCCTTATAGATGGGTCAGGCATCCGATATATGCGTCTACGATGCTTCTTTTCGCGGCGTACTGCACCGCGCTTCGTGCGCCTTTGAGTCTGTTGTTTCTTGTGGGGGTTTGTTTGGTTTACTATAGCAAAAAGGCGAAGATGGAGGAGGAGTTGATGGTGGAGAGTTTCGGGCAAAGGTATTTGGATTATGCTGATAAGGTTAGGCACAAGTTCATTCCTTTTGTTTACTAGTGGCGTTAGAGGAACATGTGTTGTTGTGTCTAATTATCTGGTATCTATCAGTCAAAGATGTATGAAATGATGGATGATGAGTTGGATTTTTCCATTTTTATGTGAAATGTTAGGCGTGTGAAAAGGATATGCTTATTATGCTATTCAATTTCAAGATATTTGGTCATCATTATTTTAGTTTATAGTTGCAGCACTTTGGTTTTAAAAGGATCTGAAACTTGATTGGCTTTTAAGAAAACCAAACGACCAGACAAATCATCTTTGATTGCTTGTAGCTGTAGTAGCTTATGGTGCTAAGTTATTTCCTTACACATATTTTGATTGAGTGCTTTATACTATTTTTGCCGTGGCTTTTGATGTAGATAAATTTTTGCTGTTGCATAATCCAACGTGATTTGCTGAATTCATTTTCTTTTTACTGATCATTGAAATGGGGTACATGTGACGCTAATTTCTAATCTCCTGATCTTAACTGATTCACTAACTTAAAAAGTATATGGAGTACCTCCAGTTAAAACCTAAAGCTGTTTGCTTTCTGAGTGTTTTTGGCCTTTACACGTAAGGAAACGCACAGGGAACAATCTTAATCATGATTAGTTTGATAAAGTGATCATTGTTAATCTAATAATATTCCTAATCCCACTTGTTCAATACTAATCAATCATATGATTTGTTTAATAACAATTCTTCCATCCTGATAGAACTTTATTCTATAGTCCATTGCATTTGCAACCCATTAGCCATCTCCACCTGGAAATGTTTCTTTAATGACTTCTTCATGGCACTTTGCAGAAAAAAGGGTTTTGAGGTTTCTGTATAAAAACACTTGAGATTTTCAGATATTTCCATATGAAAAAAACTCTTTAGCTTTGGCCTGTCTATACATGGCACTTGTGTAGTTAAGTAGGCTTGTGTTATATTGATGTGATCTCTCTCTCTAATCAAAAGTTAATTATCAGATAGGTTTCTCTTGATGCTAGTTCTGTCCCTTTCTAAGTGATTTTACATCGACCAACTAGCTTTCTTCATTGTAGTGTATATATTCATGCACCTCTCTCTCTTATTTGCTTATCCCCAAAAATCATCTTGCTGGTTGATTTGCTTTCAAAGTCCTCCTGCTTTCCTCTTACCGTGGTTCATTTGGGGGAGGCCATAAAATAATTTCCAACTTTAGAGCTTAAACCCATGAGGGTCTTTTGTCTGTGGTTGCTCTGTTTGGTTTCTTGATGAAAAAAGCAAAAGATCTAGCCTCTGATAGTTGCTAACAGCCAGTAGTTGCAGATGCAGCATCATTAAGATTCACAAGAGATGTAGTTTCCTTTGTTTGGGCTCGTTTCAAATGGGAATCTTGATGATGCTGCATCAGCATATACATGGCTACTCTTGTCAACTTTTTTTTTCCCTCTAATGAAGAAAATAAAGATGTCTCTGCGATGATGTTACATGGACTCCAAAACAGAAGGTAAAGTCTGTTTTCTTGTTAGTTTCTTGATCACACACTTGTTGTGAAGTATCCTCAAGTTTGTGATGATTTTGTTCTTGCTTTTGTGTTTGGCAAAACCATTCACGTGTAGAGCTTTCAAAAGGATTCCACATATATACTTTAAAAGACCAAACAAGTTCGTGACAATTATATTTGTATCCACTATATTTAAATAAGTAGTCTTTGACACGTTTCTAAGATGAATATGAACAGTGAGAACTCAGAAGTGAGAAGTCTTTTGTGGTTATGGGTTTTGGGAACTCACATGGTCACATGTGTGTGTGGTCCATTAAGTGTTCTTTGGTCAATTCGTTGCCTATGGTCCCAAGTTAGATCGTGTATTTATAGTTTCTTTGACCCGATTAAGAAAAAAAAATCATTTTTCCACATGGATCATATGAATCTCGAGGCATAGTTTCCTTGCTAATACAAATTAGAAAATGGTAATAATTAATAATTTTTCAAAGTTTCTTTTGAAAAGTGTATTAATGAACTTTCAGAGTTTACATAAGCTGGTGAGTTTAATCGTGAAAATTCATATTTAACTTGATGTTTGTTTTATAAAAGTACTACTAGATGATAATCTGTGTCATACGCGGAGTGAGTTTTTTAAAATATATTGTATTTAAATACATATTTTGTTATCAAAAATCTTTTTGTACATTTGATTAGAGATGAATATTCGGATACCATTTGGTTAAGTTAGGTTTTGTTTGGTTTAGATCTTTGTGGGTTTGATTCGATTCTTTGCAAGTTCGGTTTGGATTTAGATTCGGATAACCCATTTAATTTTCTTAAAAAAATTTAAAGTTCATATATACTTTAAATTTCTAAAAATCTAAAAATAAAAATAATATTAACATATAAATCTGAAAATTGTATTCCAAAATACTTAAACTTAATATAAAATTAGTTTATCTTAAATATTTTGACAAAAAATCAATAAATATTTCAAATATTTTTGGTATTTGGAATATCGTTTAGCTATTTTCAAAATATACTTTTAACTATTTATATGTTTCTACGTATTTTGAAATTTTTTAAAACATCTCCTGTATTTTATATATTCTTAGATGTTAAATTTTAAAATAATTAATATATTTATGTATATAAATCTGGTTCGAGTACTCTCGGATACCCAAAATATTTCGATGCAGTTTTGATTCTCTAGATACCAAAATTTTAAATATGTTTGGATATCTGACCAAGTTTGGTTAATGTTTTGTATTATTTTTCATATTAGATTTAGTTAGGTTATTTGAATTCATATTTTTTATTCAACCTTATATTTTTTATTGTAACAAAATTTTAAACGAAAGGGATGATGGTTCATATTGATTTTGGGTATGCAACAATTTTTAAACCAAAACACACTCTATTTTGTACGTGATCTATTTAGTTAATCATTAAAAATTGTTTACGGCCCATTAAAAACGATTGGCTGAACTAAAAAAATTTACCATTGATCACAAAAAATTTAAAGTAAGATGTTTAACATTTTTAATAATTTATAGTTGTTTTAATAAATTCAAAATCTAACATATAAGAAAAAAACTATTTTTATATGATTAATGTGATTGTTTAAATTTTTTAATATAATATAAAATTAAATAAAAAGTAAAGAGGATAAAAATATTGTTATCAAATCTTTATTATTCATAATCATTAACTATGATATATATGTTAATCATATTAGATAATTTTGTAGTTTTTATTTAAGGAAAAAATAGAGAATCTTTTTTGTACATTACTAATTAAATATAATAGTTAGTTTAATAGAAATATAACATATGTTTACATGAACCAGCATATTTCTCTAAAAATTCTGAAAATTATTTTCATTGTGACACATAACAACAAAAAAATATTGTAATGTTTGAGGATTAATATACTGTATAGGGGATTTCTTGATGATTTTTCTTTAGCTACGAAAACCCTAACATTTAATCCGATATTTGTAAGCTTTTGCAAAAATATAAAAAAAGTCAAAGATAAAAAAATAAAGAAAAAAATTAAAGACAAAGGTATGTAATGACGTCGATAACAAATTAGCTAAAATAAGTCTCTGTGCTTCGTAATTTTATATGAAGAACTAGCAAGATTGACCGAAGTCTCGAATAATTAATTGATGCCATGTTAACTGTGGAGAAAACGTATAAAATGTTTGAACTTATGTCGAATCTTATTTCTTTTCTTGTTTTTATTGTTGGGCATGAAAATGTTAGGATGAGGAATGAAATATCATTTTTCTTGCTTTTATATCATTGTTCTTCACAAATTTTGTTCAGTTAAAATAACTATACTGCTCAACCACTATCTCATTATCATCTAGTACACATGTGATGACATATATTTGTCCGTTTTCTTTATAACTGACTTCAATTAACGTAATATGACGATGTTCATCTAAAGCTCTGCGTGCGTGAAACGTACTTTAATGTGGTTTATCGACAAACATGTCTCAAGATTCTTTACTAATTTGAATGATATAAACAGTGTCAAAAAAGATTATTAATTAAATACAATATTCAATTTGAAAAACGTATGTGTATGTACTATGTACACATAACTCTAGACTATTATAAGAAGTGTCTTAAAAGCTTTGACCTATTTCATTCCAAGCTCTCTACCATTTCTTAGCTCTATCTATAAACCAAACATCAAACACACACACGCACACACATTTTTATATTGATGACCATCTATTTATAGAGAGTTAAAATCAAAAGAACCTAAAATAACCACTCCTAATCCATGGATGATGAAAAGTTGTGGAGAGTTTCCAAGAAAGATTCCATCTTCGAAGCAACTCATTTCTCTTCAAAACCCGACGTTTTCACACGAAGCTTCTCAACAAAAACTTCGTCTTCATCTTCAAAACCCATCTTGACAAGAAGTTTCACAACAAAACCCACTTCACATTCTTCCTCGGAACCCATCTTTAGACGAAGTTTCTCGGCAAAACCCGCTCGTTCAAAATCTCCGTTTCTGTCAAGAGGCGGTTCAACGAAATGCCAAGCTGACACATGTTCTACCAAGAGTTCCATCTCTCGGAGCTTGTCTCATAAAGGCGCTTCAGTGACCCGAAAGTGTCGTAATGTGGCCAAGGAGCACAAGTCTCGGTTCTACATCATGAAACGCTGCATTTTGATGCTCGTTTGTTGGCACAAACACGCCTAAGATTCACTATAGACGTGAAGAAAGAAGACTAGGTTAAGTATTTACTCGTTTTATCTTTTTGCTTATCCATTAATTATTATTATTTTAATATATTTTGTATTAATGATACACTCCATCTGTTTCAAGTTAAATGTATTTGTTTTTCACTTCTACAAGAAGTGTTGTGTTATATTTTCAGTAAATTTAAAGAATATCCAAATTTTACCATGTTACGTACATTAAGAGATAAACTTAGACAATGTGTACTTCACAAACGAAAAGTGGTATAATATGTTTAAAGATTATAAGACTGGTACACTAATTTGAAGTACATTAGTTGTTTATTGAACTTGTATCAACTCATGAGCTACTGTAACACAAAGATTATGCTCAAACTGCATTTTCACAGTCTAGCATTTTGATATTTTCTAACAATTTTGTGTTTAAATATTGTGTGTTTGTATTGAAGTGAGAGAGATTCCTTCTGAAACATTGGGAATGGAAAAGACATATATAAACAAAACTGTACCAGTGTTCCAGCGGCACTGTTCGCATTTATACATGTCGGTCCATATTACAAATAAAATAAATAGAAGTACTATCCCCTAGATCATATAACTGTATACCGCATTGTTTTTCCCTTTGGTTGAATTGCATTGTTGGGCTTAAGTCGCTTGACATATGCCGAACTGTTTTGTAATGGACCTTAAAGAAAACATCTTAATGATTTCCTGCCAATGATTTATATTGTATGTTGAATATGTTCCTGGATAATGAACTTGAAAACGATAAAAAAAAACTAATTATGAAACTAATTCAATTCTATTACTGAACCCAACACCACCACCCCTAAGACTGTCGACAAAATTAACCCCAAATCATAACAATAGAGAGTAAACTAAAGTCAAGGAAGACAGCAAGAAACTTGTAGATTGGCTTGTAACGAGGCTTAGACCCTTTGACATAAGTTGTTATATACACAACTCCACACGCAATGCTCATCACATTAGTACATAACAATTTTCGTCACCTGCAAGTCACTGGGAGTTCCTTAGGATTTGGAGCATCTGGAGCTATGTAACAAAAGAAAGAAAGAATCTCTCTAGTTACTAGAAGGCGAAGTACTGTATATATCGAAGTTACCGTTTTGTTGGCGTCAGCACGTGAGAAATATCGTCGTCTTGTGACCTCAGGATCTTCCTTTGAAACTTTTTTTTTCTTTTGAAACACCTTCCTTTGAAATCTATAAACTCCATCTTTGTCTAATGAAACTTTCATTACAGAAACTCTAGTGCTTAAGAATTGAGGAGAGAATTTTTGGTCTACATCTACCAAAAGATGGATTTATCATTTATGTAAAAAAAAGTATTTTTTTTCTGATCAAAATGTTAAAAAAGTATTTATGTTAACTCATCGTTCAATAAATTTTTGTTGACCGGGTCAACCGTTTTGAAACAAAATCTAAACGTGCCGTGGAGTCGAGGTATGAATTAAAAGGGAACTTGCAGTTGGAATTGAATTCAAATTTGGCACCCAACTTAACCATCAAGACTTTTGTCTTCTTTTCTCATTTCTGTGCATCTCTTTCCCAGTTAGGTCCACTCTTAGCATCCGAGGGAAAAAAAAGGCTTAAAGAACAAGCATTCTTTTACTTTCTCGGAAACCAAAACAAAGCCAAAATCTCGGGAAAACTTCCGAGGATCTGAGTCCAAGACAAAGGTAAAGAAAAGAAAAAATGATGAAAGCTTGAATGAAAACATTAGACATTTTGATGCAATGTAATGTAACATACGACGAATCAAAAGAATGTAAAAATAAAAAAAGAATCGTTCTTGGTTTCCAATCTTCCTTCTTCTGAATCCTTCTATTTACATTTTAGTTGAATGAACAAACACACACCAAACATATATATCAAAAACATCAATGCAGAACAGAAGAATCTCTGCTACTTCTGTTCCTCCCAAAGAATCTCCTCATCACCGAACTCGACCGTTCCAAACCCCTACGTTCCACCTCCACATCCAAATCCACACGATCCGACAAAGACGAATTACCTCCACGGTTTGGTCTCACTCTCCTCATCAACGACACCATCCCACGAACCATCCTTCTCAACCTCCCTCCCGACCCACCACCACCACCATTACCACCCTCCGACTCCCCCATCCCCTGTGCCCTAACCCACGAGATCCTTCTCGGACCCTCACTACTCCCACCAACAATCCCACCACCATCCACTTCCGTCAACACAACAGGCAAAACTCTCTCCCCTTCCCCCATCGCCGCATTAAACCTCCCAACCGCAAACCCCCCTCCCGGTAGTCTCCAAATCGTCATCCCAACAGCACTCTCCCCACCCTCCTCACCCCCTCTTCCGTTACCCTCCGAAGCCGCCAGCTCGAACCGGCAAACCGGACAAGAGTTCCTAATCGATAACCAAGGGGTAATACAGTCATCGTGGAAAATATGTTTACACGGCATCTCACGCGCCTCACTCTCCGCCTCGAACACCTCAGTGCAAACAGCGCAGCTCTCCTCCGCGCTGACGTGGCAATCGGATATTTCCACTCTCGGCAGCGCCTCGATCGCTGATTTCGACGCGGGAGGGTTTCCGGATCTACCGATTCCGGCTCCGGATGCTTCGATCTGGCTTAACTGCTCGAGCAACCGCTCGAATCCCGATCCCATCAGGATCTCGGATACGGAATCCGGGAGGGGACGGAGACCCGATCCGGATCCGTCGTCGTAGTAAAACTCGAACGCGCCTCCTCCGCCTCGTCGTCGTTCTCCTTCCTCGGAATCGTCTCCGGCGGCGCCGCCTTGGAGGACGATTACGGGGTTGAAGGAAGGGCGACGAGTGGATCTGCGGCGTCTGATTACGGATCTACGGGTGTTATCGATCGATCTGACTTCGGTGGAGGCTGGGAGAGGTGATTCGGCGGCGGCGGAGGCGGAGGAGGAAGGGGTTACCTCTTCGATGAATCCGCCGTCGCAGTGGGGGCAAGCGACGGTGAGTGTGGTGGTGCCTTGTTCGGATTCGGACCAGACGCTGACGAATCGCGTGCAGCTGTAGCACCAGTAGGACGCGGTGGTTGGTGTAGTCGACGATGACGGCATCTTTTTAAAACCTTCTGACTCGGTGAGAGGATTCGCTGACCAGAGAGTTTAAAATGTGGGAGGAGTTGAGATGGTGATAAGATGAAAACGCTGTTTTTAATGCTCGCGTTGGAGCGGAATTAACGGCGTCGGGTTAGACGGTGAATGGACACGTGGTAAGTGTTCGACTGGGTGGGAGATAGCGGAGGTATTAACGGACGTTATGTAAAGAGGAAGGAAGGAGTGTTTCGTTCAAGCGTGTTTGACCCCAAACGCGGAAAGTGGAAACGCCGAGAAAATTCAAAAGAAGCGCCGTGTCTGACTTATGTGGAACCCATTTGATCTCCGTTTTTTCTGGGAAAAAAGGCACCAGACGACAACGTTTCGGTTTGTGAATTATGCAAGAAGGAAAAGCGTGCTGACTGATTAATAATTAAATCTTTTTTTTTTTTTGTATTTAAAATTTGTTGCTGTTAGTTACATAATTTGTGACATATGCTATTATGTATGGCAATGAGGTGGAAGGTAGAATCTTTAGAAAATTAGATTTTCTTACACGTTGATGGCTCAGACCAAATTATTGGTGCCAAGTTGATAAAATACGTACAAGAACCAACTTGTATCTACAAGTATCAGCTTTCATAAATCATTTTTTTTTGTTATTAAAACCAAGTGAAAGGACTTTAAAAGTTGCTCAACTAACATTTGTCCATGTTTTCTCTCTCATTTGCTTGCAACTAATGAAAATAGACTAATCGTAATTATATCAACTGAGATTACACAACTTCTAGCCACAACAAGAAATACAAAAATTCATAACCGGTGATATCAACTTGGTGGGCAAACCAACTCTTTGCTAAGCACAACAATTGGTTCGACTCTTTACTTGATGGCTAAGATTATGCAGAACAAAATTCTAACAAATGCAAAAACAATGAGCTATGATCCCTCTGAAACCAACAATGGCAGCTCGGAATCTAAACCAGAACTGAAAAAATGCCAGCTTGAATCATGGAAAGCTGGAAAATAATCATCTGATACAATCTCAATAGCAAACTCACTAGTGATTCTTCTTGCAGCTATGATCCGTTTGGTAGCACGGATGACTTCCTCTTCTAACATCACTTGCTCCTCATACATCTTAAAGCTGTTCCCAAACAAAGCCATCCTGGACAATCGATCCATTCTCCAGTTTGCTTGCAATAGATTGCTGTACAGATTGGCCTCACAGTGTGGCATGAAGAAAAGGGTAGGCTTCAAAGCTTCCCTACGAGCTTGCTCGTTCACAGACAAAACAGTACATCCCAAAGATTCTAGTACACTAGATTCAGTCGCCGAGAGGACTGGATCGAATACTTCTATGTCCCCAACCCAACCAAACTCTCTCTTCATCAAAATCGCAACGCTCAGCTGAAACCGTGGAGATTCGTAAGACTCTATGCTTCCTATACCATACATAACCATCTGAAGCTGTGTTTCAGTGCCTAACACGAGACGAAACTGGTCTGAAACCTTTGAAGACTTGACCTGTTCTAAGAATGTACTGTAGAATTTTGAGCTCTCTATTTTATTGATGGAGATTTCCATCTTCTTCTTTAATCTTGCTTGTCTCTGTAGATCAATTTCAAGATCATCTGACTTCCATGGCTTCTCTTCTTCTTCTTCATGAACCTTAGGTTTTGGTTTTCTTCTTCTACCATGTCTTCTTTTATTTGGTAAGACCACTGTCCACTCACCATCACTACTTGCGTTTTTAACCGTTAATCCCATAAAGAAACTGACCTAATTAAACAGGCCTATTAAATTAGGGTTTACACTCGATGTCACGATTCCATAACTAAGGTTCTGTTACCTGAACAGAACAATACAATTTCGAATCAAAACATGAAATCTACTATTATGTCCTGAGGAGTCTAAGTGAAGTTTCTATCGTATAGGGAGATCAAACTACATATATCAATCTATCTGCTTAAATCTAATTTATCTACTTTGAGAACGATAAAACCTTGGAAAGAAGGAACAAGAATGAAACTTACGATTAGAAACGAAACCACAAGAGGATGTTCGAGGAAGCTTTGTTGGGATATAGACAAAGAAGAAGATAACCGAGTGGACTCAGTGAGAGATTGGGGTTGAGTTTGGTTTTTCCGAGTCCTGCATTGATATGAAACCGGCGATTGATTTGATACGGGAAGATAAGTTACACAGACAATGGGTTGGAGGGAATGTAAATGGGTCCGTGTATAGCCCATTAATGCAGCGGTTTGGGGCCCAAACCCACCGGTTGTACACTTCCATGCAAAGTCATCACATCCAGGAAATTTTCATTTTGTTTTCTCTTTCTAAGAAAACTAGGTGTTTTGCCCGCACATGCGGCTTAATTATTTTTAAATCAATTTAAATAATTATCAAAATAAATGATTATTTGTATCAAAAAAATTCGACGTAAAACATCAATTTTTTTTGCATGATAAAATTATCCACAAATTTTTAAAAATCTATTTTTTTTCCTTTAACACTTTGAAAAATCTGAAGTCTATTTCATTTCTTCTTAATTGATAAAAAATATAGAAATCTATCTTTCAATTTGAAAAATTAAATCGATAAATATACATTCAAAAATTGATTTTAAAGAAAGAATAATATTAGTTTATATAATAATAGAATATGTTTGAATTTATTTTGGTCAAACACGTATTTTGTTTAGTTCGGAATGATTTTTATTTTATTATGATTAATTCGTATTTAAGGTTTAACTATATAAAATATAAAATAAATTTAATTTATCTTGTAAGTTGAGAGGCAAAAAATAATTTCACAAATATATATATATATATATATCCTTATATTATATTATTATATTATTATATTCTTTTAATTTGAAAATAATTACAAATTATAAATTATAAATTTTCTCTTTTAAATTTTATACAATTAAAAATTTTATTTTATGAATATTTATTTATGTGTTTTTTGTTTTTGATTTTTTACTAAAAATATATTTCCGGATAACAACACAATATGTATAAGAATTATCTGTTTTATTATAAAGATATTATTTAGATTTTGGATAATTCTTATGATTATTATTAATTTTAGTTACTTATCTAATCATAATAATTTAAATTCGTTTTTATTTTGTATGTAATTTATATATTATTTTCATAAATGGTATAATCGATATTAACCACTCTAACTTTTAACGTAGGAGTTCCGTTGCAAAAAATCACTTCGCAAATAATAGTATAGATACGTTTCTTCAGGTAGATTGATCAGGCAGGTACTAGTCAACTTGTTTTTGCATGTTCTTGATCTTGACTGATTTACATGCTCTTAAGGTAAAAGCTTATTTGGTTATCACTTGTAAGACAGCGTCTCATGTTTTTTTTGCATGTTCTTGATCTTGACTGATTTACATGCTCTTAAGGTAAAAGCTTATTTGGTTTTCACTTGTAAGAGAGCGTCTCATGTTTGTTTGTTCTGACTTGTTAACTGTTTCTTTCTTTGAATAATGAAAACAGTATCATGAAGATTGTCATGCTTTAATCTATCAGTTAATCATCTGATATTTGTCTAGATAAACAAAAATCCAATCCTCTAAAGGTGGCAAATTTATTAGAGTTAAATAGTCATTCTGGTGGGACATTTCTCATTCATAAGAAATATACTTTGATTGTGTTAAGAGGGTCACACACCAATAAACTCCCAACCAGTGGAAGAAAGTGACATTCCAACAATAAGCCAAGGCATTGTGTTTTTCTTTCCGTTTTCTATGGCCAAGAAGAGTTGAGTGTTATTTTATTATTTAAGAGTAGTTTTAGCCATTAATGACCCATTTCCACAATATTTATTTTCACATCATATGCTAACATATTATCTTCATGTTACATATGTGGGAGGGTCACTTCCTAAAAATTGGAAGTATCTTGTATTTATTCCACAGAGATTCCTTCTTACAACAACCAAATACCGATTGATATACATAAACCTAAAACATATAGAAAACACACTAAAACATATATAAAAAGAAGAAAATACTAAGTAGATATATTTCTTAAAAATAGTACTCTAAAGATTATTAGATCTACGTAATATTATAGTATCATTTTTGTGAGCAAGTATGTGTATTGGCCATTGGGATCCTCTTTTTTTGTCAGAGGCTTGAACATGAACACATGCAACAGACCTTGAAATTTAGCGGAGAACATGAACACATGCAACAGTTGACTCAAACAGACCTTGAAATTTCTCCTACAAAGTCTTTTCTAGGAAACGAGATTTGCAAACAGAAACCAAACTGGCCCGATTACACACTGTTGAGTGTTCAAGTGATGTAACTTGTTGGTCTCAGCAACTATAGTGGAGAATCTCAAACCTTTCACCTCTTATCCAAAATGCTCGTCTCCAGGACTCCAAATAAGGAAACTCTTTTATTTAGAGAAAACTGCCAAAACACTACACTTCAAATAGAAAAACAAGCCCTTTCTATGCTATTTTGGTACATAATGCCAAATAACTAGTCTCTTCTAATACACTTTTTTTTTAAATAATTTTGTTGCTATATGGAACTCTTCAGGTTTAAGGAATTGACAAAGTCATCTAATGAGCTGCATGAAGAACCTTCACTTCTAACAGAGGATTCAAGCTTCTCTTTCAATTCAATAGCTCTCTTCCTCATATATGCTCCTTCTTCATTCACAAGCAACCTCTTCACAGCTCTCTCAACATCTTCTTTCTCAAGCTCTCCCTCCAAATGAAACCCAACTTTCCAAACATTCTCCAAGTACCTAGCATTGACTTTCTGATCTCCAGTAAAAGGCCTACATATCATTGGAACACCTTCCCCAATGCTCTCTAGAGTCGAGTTCCATCCACAGTGACTCCAAAACCCTCCTACAGCAGGATGTCTTAGAACTTCCATCTGTGGGGCCCATTTAACAATGTAGCCTCTCTCCGAGACCAGCTTGCTGAACTCCTCTGGTAAGGACTCTGTCCACTCCGAGGCTGGAATAGAACCGGGCCGGATCACCCACAAGAAAGGTTGGTTGCTATTACTCAACCCCCAAGCCATCTCTAACGTGTCTTTGGTTTCCATTAGAGCTAAGCTTCCTAAGCTTATGTATATAACTGATCTTGGTTTCTGCATGTTCAACCACTCGATGCAGCTTCTGTCCTCTTCAAGTAAACTAGAAGGTGCAGAAGCTGCAATGTGAAGTGGGCCTATAGGATACACCGGAACTTGTAGTTCTCGTTGCAACCGTGCCAAAGAAGAGCTCTCTAGACAGTTTGCTGTATTGATTATAACAGCTGAAGCTGTTCCAGTGTTGACAGTTTCACTGTAAACCTGTGGAATACTCTCTATTGGTCCAAAAGCTGAAGTTGGTAGGTCCTTGTATCTTAAAGGATGTAACCCTGGAAACAGCTTGTCTTGTAGTTCAAGATCTATACAGACAAACCGAACAGGTGTAATTAGTCTACATGTGTTGTGAATTAATGCGAATTAACATTTAGAAAAAAAAAATTAAGAGAGCAAAACAAATTAATGCAAATATTATTTAGGTATTACATATTTGATTATACGTATGAATTTTTTTTTGTCAATATGGATGAAGTAATTGACAAATTTTTAGACTCGCATCTGTAATTTTGTACTAATTCTAAAATATAATTACTTTTATTTTAAGAAAATTCCAGAATTAACAAAATGGATTTTGAAAATGAGTTAAGAATCTTGTGTACCTTTCATGTCGATTAAGAACTTATCTGCGTTGACCTTGGAAATAACAGAGCGGCAGAGAAAGGCAGTGGCACTTGTAGTACTGAAGACAACACTAGGAAGTTGAAACTCCTTAGCCGCAGCTTTTGAGAAATGCATGTACTCATCGTAGACGACACAAGCAACCTCTTCATCTTCACCTTGTTCCTTCAGTAGCTGACCTAAACATTGCTTGAAGCTTGCCTCGCAGACTTGATTGAGCTTCAACAAAAACTGGAGTGGTCCGAGTTTTCTGAGATCAGACTCGGTTAAACTACCTGGGATGGTGAGAAAGTTATAGTCAGAGAAATCTTTGGAAGAGCTAACACGATTGTACTGTGTCTGAAAAACAGTGATGGAGAAGCCTTTAGAGTGAAGAGCTTTCCCAAGTTGCATAATAGGAGTGACGTGTCCTTGTGCTGGTACTGGAACCAACACTATCCTTCTCTTCTTCACTAGCTTTTCATCCATTGTGTAGGGATGGGAGACAGATATGAAGTTACTATTACATAGAGAGATCTGGTCTGAATCTCATATATAGTCAAGAGTCTTAAGACACGTGAGATATATTATGTGGTCTTAAGATTTTTAATTTATTTTTATTCTTAGTTGGCAAATTCAGATCTGATGGTTAGGGGAAGCTTTAAAAACTTTTTCTTAATTGTGTGCAAGGACCAGAGCACAAGCGCAAGCACGTGGCCAGTACGCTTGTCACGCTTGTGATAAGATTCTGATTTATTATGGATTGGCGAAAATAATAAAGGCTTTATACGCTTGTCTTTTAATAAATTTTATCTTCTCATTGCTGGATAATATCAACATAAAATGTTTTTTTTTTTTTTGAAACTATCAACATAAAATGTTTTATGATGAATGATTAAAATTTCATGCAATGGTGGATAATATCAACATAAAATGTTTACTGATGAATGATTAAAATTTCATGCAATTATCCATAAAATGTTTAATGCTGAATGATTAAAATTTCATGCAATGGAGAAAGCTTTCGGCGCCGTGTTCGGAAGACTTCGTGAGAAAGGAAAAAAAAGTAAGGTTAACGAGATGATGACACATAGCTCAATCTTGTTGGCATTTCCAGATCTGTTTAGATATATCTTGAAGCTTATCACAGTTCACAAAGTATTCACAAAGTATCTGTCGTTTAGTTTGCTAAAGTTCCACAACTTTAGGTTTCTTTTTTCGTAGTTGGAGTAAGCTAGTTTTGTCTGTTTCATAACTTTAGGTTTGGTTTTGTCTTTTTTTCGTAATTGTAGTAGTGGTAGATTACGTATTCGATTACGTATGTCTATTTATAGTAATATCCAAGAGTCATTTTTTCACCTAAGACCATCTCCATTAGTGAATCCTTATGGAGTTCATAGGGATTTTTTATTATTTTGTTGGTGGGGTCGTGTACAGTGATGAACCGTCTTAATTATGCCCCTCCATTAGTGAACCCGAAATCCGAGTTCTTAGGAATAAAATATTATTTAAAAAAAAAAAAAATTAAAAATATTATTAAATACAAAGAGAATATTAGAAAAAAATAGTTGTAAACTAATGTTACAAGGTTTTATTGAATAGATTGAGAATACAATAATGTTTAAAACTTTTTATTGAATACATAGAGAAATTAGAAACATACAATCATATTAATTTTGATTACCAAACTCCTCCCACACATTTTCAACTAAATCAGATTTCAAACGAGCATGTATCTGCGAATCCCTCATTTGATTGCGAATGCCAAGCATATTACCGTTATTCAAACTTGTTGTCCTTTCCACCTGTGAACTCCTGCTTGATTCTCCCACCTCGAACTCTGATGTATCATACTGAGTGTATCCGTCTCGTTCGTTCTCCACTATCATATTGTGCAATATGACACAAGTTCTCATAATTCTTCCTATCTTTTCCTTGTCCCATTGTCTAGCTGGGTTTTTAACTATTGCAAACCTTGCTTGCAATACTCCGAAAGCACGTTCGACATCTTTTCTGGTCGATTCTTGATGTTGAGCAAAAAGCTCTGCTTTAGGACCTTGAGGAAGTGAGATTGATTGGATAAATGTTGACCATTTCGGATAAATTCCGTCCGTAAGATAGTACGCCATACGATAATTGTGGTTGTTGACCTTGAAATTTACTTTAGGAGCTCGACCGTGCAAAATGTCATCAAAAACAGGTGACCGATCAAGAACATTAATATCGTTAAGGGTACCTGGTAAGCCGAAAAAAGCGTGCCATATCCAGAGATCATATGATGCCACAGCCTATAAGACAATTCTTTGCTTTGCTGAACCACGTGTGTACTGGCCTCTCCAAGCCGTCGGACAGTTCTTCCACTGCCAATGCATACAGTCGATGCTGCCTATCATCCCTGGAAATCCGCGTACCTCTCCAACATCGAGTAGCCGTTGGAGATCATCTGCTGTAGGTTTTCTTAGGTATTCATCACCAAACAATTGTATTATCCCATTAGTGAAATGGTCCAGGCATAAAAGTGCAGTACTTTCACCTAGTCGGAGATATTCGTCGTACGAATCTCCAGATTGACCATATGCCAACATACGTAAGGCTGATGTACATTTTTAAAGTGCAGATAATCCGTACCTTCTGTGAGCATTTCTTTGTTGCTGAAAGTATGGAAGTTCAGTACTTAGACGATCGGTAATGCGAAGAAACAAAGGTTTATTCATTCGAAAACGGCGCCTAAACATTTCTGGTGAATATGTTGGATTTTCAATGAAATAGTCGTTCCAGAGCTGAGTGTGTCCTTGTTCCCGATCTCTTTCAATATAAGCTCGTCTCGTTGGCTTGGTGGCTTGGGTATGAAGAATGGAGTCGATAAAATTATCGACTTGTTCGTCGAACATTTCTTCAAAAGCTTCATCTACTTCATCACTTGATGAGGAAGACATTGTAGAACTCTTCTTCCTCCCTACAACAATTTTTAAACATTTTGAGTAAAGTATTAAATTTTTGATAAAAGTATAAAATAGCTTCATCTACTTCATCACTTGATGAGGAAGACATTGTAGAACTCTTCTTCCTCCCTACAACAATTTTTAAACATTTTGAGTAAAGTATTAAATTTTTGATAAAGTATTAAATTTTTGGCAAAATTATATTAGACAATAATTTTTATAACAAAACAATATACCAAAAATTTTATAAGTACATGATAAATCAAAGAGAGGAATATGTTCACCTTACCAAAAACCCTCGGGTAACAAGAGAGGAAGTTGGAATCAATGCTTGAGACAAGTATTAGAAAGCAAAAGAGGAAGTTGGAATCAATGTGTGCACTTGTTGCAATTTTTAAAAACAAAGAGAGATACTTGGTGCTTGAGAAATGTAGAGAATAGGAGGCAAAGAGAGATACTTGGTGCTTGAGAAATGTAGTCAAAGAGAGACATATATAAAGAAACTAGAGTTGAGACAACTATCACGGGTACATACACCCGTGAATACAAAGTTACACACGTGAAAACAAAGTACAAAGCATAGACTTCAGACATAGACTTCAGTACACAACTATCACGGGTACATACACCCGTGATTACAAAGAGTCGAAACTAGACTTTATTGAAACAGACACTTGAGACTTCAAACAGACATTACAGACTTGAAACAGACATCACAGACTTGAAACAGACACTTGAGCATCCCGTGAATCAACAATTTTCTTGAACATCCATTCACCTGCAACCATTAACAAACATATCAGTCAAGTAAAAACAATCAAGAGACTTTTAAACTAAACATATCACTCAAATAAAAGCTACCAAGAAACTAAACATTTCAGTCAAATAAAAGCTAACAAGAAATTTACCTACCAAATCTAACAAGAAATTAACCTACCAAATCAAAGCATTTCAGCCATTAACTTGTTCTTGAGAGACTCCTATATATCAGAAAGTGTCCCATCTTTCTTGGCTAAGAGACGTTCCAAGATTTTCTGTTTGGATATGTTTTTTTTTCCTGCTAAAATAGACTCAATTTGATCAAAAGCTGCTTCGTTGCCGTGTTTCTTGCGTTTGGCCGCTTTACTAGCCTTCACACCAGGAGGCCTTACTTCTTCGTCCTCAACCACCACATGTGCAGCTTCTTTCCTTTTCTCCTTCGGACCTTCTCTGCTAAAGGTGTGTGACTTCCATTTCTGCTCAAACCTTAGAACCCTCCAACAATGCTCTAGACCAAAACTTAACTTATTGTCGTTTAAGAATATCTCATGTGCACGGCTCATGAGATTATCCTCATTTGTGCCACTCCCTTGGTCCTTCATAGCGGCTTCATGACACCCCACGAACTTGCAGACCTGCTCATTCACCCTTCCCCATCTTTGCTTACATGTACTTGACTCTCTTGGAGCATTGTCACTTAGCTGAGGAGAGGAGTTGAAGTACTCCTCTATTCTCTTCCAAAAGGAGCCTGCCTTCTGCTCATTACCAACTATGGGGTCCTTGCTGGTATTCAACCAAGCACTGATGAGGACAAGGTCTTCTTTAGGTAACCACTTTCGCCTATTCAGAGGTTTTCCTAACCCGGGAGAGTTAAAAACTGTTTCAGCAGAGTCTACATCTATTGACGAGCTGCTCTGCGAAGCTAGTAGGTTCACAAACCCGGGAGTGTTGAAGGAGAAAGGTTCCATTTTGGTTTAGGTTTAGGTTTTCGTTTGTGTTTTTAGGTTAGTGTTTTTTAGGTTAATGAGATTTTAGTAGAGGATTCGTTATCTTTTTATACTAGTTTACAATTGGGTAGGTTCGCAAAGCATTTATTACAACCTAATACACAACCACTTAGTAAAAATAGCAGTCATTACACACCAAATCAGTTTGCTTGACGATAGAACAATTAACTCTACCTACAATTAACCTATCACTACACAACCACCAAACATTAAAAGGATTGGACAATTAACTATACCTACCAAACTTTCTATTTACTTTACAACTGCGTTCGTTTCACTTCAATTTACTTTTCAAAAAATTACTTTAAGAAGATACCGATGCAGTTTTCGAAAAATATTCAAACAACTTGTACACTTCAAAAATTTTCAGAACACACAAATTACGCAAACATTTTCAAACATTTAGTAGAGGATTACCTTTCATGGAGATTCGAAGCAGACCTTCTCCAGATCAGCTACCTGCACTGTTAGACTATGAACCTGTCCAGATAGTGTTTCCACCTGTTCCTGGACATGGAAACATAAAGAAAACAGTGTTAGTAACATAACATAACTTTTACAAATATTAAAAAAAGGAAAATACACAAACCTCCAGTTTCAGAATCTGTAGTTTTACATCAACCACTCCTTTGATCAACTTCTCAGCCTCGTCCATCCGCTGCATCAGACTTTCAGTCTCCTCCTGCACACCAATGACCCAAGGATGACGATAATGGAATCCGTCATCCTTGATTACAACATACACATACATCAGAATCGCATCAATAGAAAAAGAAAAAAAGACAAAAAAATTATACCTTGTAGCGCACACGTGTGAAGAAACGCTTTCCTGGTAAAGTATCAAACGGCTCCTTCCCCTGAACCTCGTTGATAATTCTCCCTCCACATGAACAGGTTCGAGGAATCCCAAATTGAGAGTCAGCAACGAAGCCTAACATGTTGTAATCTTCTTTTTGCTTCTTAGAATGTCTTCTTTCTTCCGCGGGATCCATCACTACAAACATGCAAACTCGATTTCAGATGGACTATAAACAAACCCTAAATCTAACAAGGAATACGGTAATCTAAACCCTAAATCAAACCAACTAGACGATATAGAACCCTTAAACGAAACCCCCATATCGATTGTAAACCCTAATTAAAAATCCCCAAATCGACAGTAAACAAACCCTAAATCTAACAAGGAATACTGTAATCTAAACCCTAAATCAAACCAACTAGACGATATAGAACCCTTAAACGAAACCCCCATATCGATTGTAAACTCTAATTAAAAATCCCCAAATCGACAGTAAACAAACCCTAAATCTAACAAGGAATACGGTAATCTAAACCCTAAATCAAACCAACTACACGATATACAACCCTTAAACGAAACCCCCAAATCGATTGTAAACCCTAATTAAAAATCCCCAAATCGACAATAAACAAACCCTAAATCTAACAAGGAATATGGTAATCTAAACCCTAAATCAAACCAACTACACGATATACAACCCTTAAACGAAACCCCCAAATCGATTGTAAACCCTAATTAAAAAATCCCCAAAACGATTTACAATCGCCCAAATCGCAAGACACAAAATCAACTCTATTTGACCTAGAGTACACTCGATACTAACCTCTGGGGATCGAGAAGATACTCCGTCGTCTTTAGATCGAAAAATAGTAACAGATTCGGCGTCGCTCAAGCAATCGCCGCAGAGAGAAAAAAAGGATTTGGTTTTCGAAAGAGGAGAGAAATGAGAGGAGTAACTGGAGAACCCTACTTTATTCGGTCAATCTGCCGTATCGAGAAACCAATGACACGACGACGCGTGGCGTGAACCTCCCTCTCGCGAGTTCATCGCCAAGGCCCGGTTCACGGTAATTAACCCATTTTTTTTTTTTTTAAATAGAACGGGCCTAAGATATCGAGCCCGTGAACCTCCTTAAAACCGCAAATGCGGATGCTCTAAGTGAATTTATGGCATGTGGTGAGTTTTACCGAATCTAATCATTGGAAGGATGCCAGTCTTGCCTACTTCCATTTCTTGCCTCGTTTCAAAATACTTAGAAGTTCTAGATCATTGCACAACTATTAAAATAAAATGAAGCCCTTTATCAAAAAAAAAACTATTAAAAAAACATTTACAAATTAAAATAAAAATAAAAAATAAAAATTATTTTGTTAAATTACAAAAGACTACAAAATATCATTGGTTATACCGTTTGTGATAGAATTAAAAATTACATTAAATTATGAAAACGTCTTCTATTTTGAAACATCAAATTTTTTAAAAAAAATCATATATCTTGAGAGTGAGAGAGTATGTGATACTCTTGTTACTAAAATAATAGTTTTAGAATATTTAGATATATTAAAAATATACTCCCTCTAGTTCATTATATTTAAGAGAAAACAACCATTAAAATTTTGAATTTTTAAACTAAAGCTAATAAAACATCCAACTCATATTTGAGCTAAAAACGTATTTGAGCAAAAAAAAACTCCAACTTTCAAATATTGGTCATTTTAATTCTTATATTGTGTTGACTAAGCCATTTAAGAAATTCAAATAGTCAACTGTTAACTTCGATTATTAAAAAGATGACTGTTTACTTTCTAAACGATGTAGTTTTAAAAAAATATTTAACGACGTAGTTTTTTAAAAAAAAATTAAATCATGTTTTTCACGAAATTAGATTCTCAAATCGACTTCATCTTCTTTACTCGAAAATGAAGAAGATAAAGTCAATTTGGGGTTCTCGTTCACGAAAAAGATGTTTTAAGTGTTTTTAAAAGCAAAACAACATTGTTTGATTAATATTTAATCAGTTTTTGAAATAATTTTGTCTAAAGAGTTAACATACGTCTATTTTTTTAATCAAATTTAACAGTTGACTATTCGTGTTTCTTAAGTGGCCGAGTCAACAAAATATGAGAGTTAAAACGGTTATATTTGAAAGTTGAAGATTTTTTTAGCTCAAACATGAGTTGAATATTGGATTTAATTTGAAAATTCAAGGTTTTAATGGTATTTTCTCTTATATTTAAGAGTGAATTTGGTGAAAATCCTATAAGAAGTCATTAATTAGCTAAATACACAAACCAAATAATTGTTGGGATAAGATTTAATCGTCAATTACCAAACTAACCTCACCAAATAATCTTTTGTCTTCTCTCTCTCTCTCTCTCTCTCTCTCTCTCTCTCTCTCTTATATCTTTCAGAGAGATGAAATTACGTTCTTTCCCATACTTGATTAATCCGGTGAGGTTTTCACCCTCTGGCTTCTCTTCCGGTGAACGACAACTTCCTTGGTGTCGTTTCTGCTAGTGTTTTTCGAATCAATAGGTTTCCAGTGATTTTGTCTAGCTTCTTTTCCCAGATCTTATCTGCTTTTTCTTTTTGTTTTTTTAGTTTCTCTGAATCAACCTCACTTTTCTTTTAGAAAGGTTTCAATCGGATCAAAATCTTAGATCGATTTGTTTCTTCCTGTCCTCTCTGTTAATGTTCAATCATCTTCAAGCTTCTTTATATTTTAAAAGATGATTTGATTTGCATGCAAGGATTTGAGACATTTGTTTGCTTTATTTTTTTGATTTGATTGGTTCTGGGTTTGATGTTTCTGAAACGTTGTTTTTGATTTCGTCTGTGCTGAATCAAGCTATTGTCGAAGCCAAATTCTCTCTGCCACATTTTCCTATCTCCGGTATGTTTCTGGTAGAATACCGGTTAGACCGTCCGGGAATGGCTTACCTTCGGGTAAATCAAGAAAATTTAGCGACAAGTTAGATGTTTTTTTCCCTGATGTGGGTTTAGGTTAGCAAGTAAAAATCTAAGGTAACCGGCTTTAAAAAGTAATAACCGCTAAAAGATTGTTAAATATATATTCTAGAATTTTTAGCATGTATATCTGAAATTATTGCATACACTAAAAATGTTATTGAAAAACTAAAGGAAACTTTGCACTGATCATGTGTTACAATAATAAATTAGCTAGAAAATATTGGTGTCAAAGATTTGTTAGATATGTTAGCGCGTTAAATAAAGTATCGTAAGCTATGCAGTTTAGTGACCGTGTAACACTTTTTCTGTGCAGGTGTAGAGTCAAGTGCTAATGGTCCGACTAGGCATATTACACAAGAGGAAGCGCCCCAATTTTTTGGGATGTTTTGATGAAGGGAGCGGTTCCCTCAGACATGAGTGTGGGGTAATTCGTGGTGGTTTGGACTTTGAGACAGAGGTGTCTTGAGCAGTGGTAGCAGCGAGGGTTTGGAGAGGGTTTGGAGTCGGATCTTCTTCGGAAGCCGGCATCTGTGGCCATGGTGCGCCCCGGAGTATGCTTGGTCTTGACGGCGACATGTGAAGGAACAAGCTTGGACAACTTTGTTCCGTGTAGCTTCGGTTATAATTATCTTCTTTTAACATTTATTGCCCCTTTCTGTTGAAGTAAAAACGAAGAAGAGGTGGTATTCAAGAAGTTAACATACTAATTTCAGAAGTGGATTGATAAAAAAATTATTAGCTACACTAATTACATTAATGGCTGACAATAATATTATTGTAGATTGTTAAGCTTTTCATTAGCATGTTAAATATATTAAAGGTTGTTTTAGCATTTGTTCGTATGCTCTGTTTGTACCATAATCCAGTTTTGGGATGTAAGGAGTGCGGTACGTACCGATAAGTTATTTTTAAATAAAATTTCATCTTCCTATACTGTTGTGGTTATATGAGTAAACAAGCTTTTGTAGATTACAACAAATGAAAATTAGTTGTGTAATTAAATAAGAGAGGAGCGCTCTAAGAAAGTATAAAGAATGTTTCTTAAAAATATTATTATCGGGAGAAAACCTTCAGACTTTAGTTAAACATAATATTAGCTACCAATAATAAAAGAGAAGTGACGGTGAAGAATTGGATTCAGACCCTTTGGAACAGTTGAGAGGAACAATATGAAGCACGAGACCCAAACTCTGATGCTAACAGCCGGCCACAAATGATGAAGCTAGTTTTGACTAGTAAACATAAAGGAGTGAGGACAAGCAATGGTTGTGAGAGGGGAAAAGAGGCATCCTTTGAAGGGAGCATCAGAGAGGGTGGGTGCTGAAATTTTTTTTTTGTTGTTTTTTTTTTTTTAATAAAGTATTTGTTTGCAGGGTTTTCGTCTTTGTTGGTCGGTTACTTGTTGGGTTAGCCGGTCGATTTTTGTTGTGAAGGCTAAACAATTTAGTAACAGTCTAATAGACCTTGAGTGATAGCAGTGTCTATTATATCTTTTCTAACAAGATTTTAGCAATGTGTATGGCCGTTTTGGTTTGCTAAATTCACTTGTAACCATTGGTGTAATGAAGTGTGTTGTAGGATGTATCTTCGTTGATCGGTTACTTGGTGTATTAGCTTGATAGTTTGTTTTTGTTAAGGCTAAACATTTTAGTAATCAAACTTAGATGATAGCAGTATGTTTAAACTTTTATCGGAGCTTTTTAAAAGGGGAATTTAGCAAGGGTTCTGGTCGCTGCTAATATGCGTACATAAGTTAAGAAAAATGTGGATGGCTAACCCAGTTGATGAATCTCTATTTATTATCTCTATTTCCAGGTTTTTTTTTCTCTAGAGTTTATTCAGGTTACAGGGGTTGGAGTACGAAATTAAAATTTCTGGAGCGAGATCAAAGGTTAATCTCACCAACCAGAAGTTTTGGGGTCAAAAATAATTTGTCAAAACGTCAGGGATCAAAGGTGCAAAATATCAGAAAACAGCCATTGCTGTGTCGTGAGTTTTCAAGCGTTCGATGCGAAGAAGACAACGTGCTCAATCCGGCGCCCTCGACCTAGCCATCGATCCTCCAGTCCAAGCAGGGCAAAACGACTACCATGAGATGACGAGCCCTCATGACCAGCCTGCAAGTCACCACCCGTGAAGCTCAAATCAAACGCTAGACGTACCGGTCTGCTCGATATGTTTCTCTCGACTCAGGCACAGTCTTTGACGACGAACAGATCGATGTACAAAAGCTGGGACTGCTCGATTGGAAGCGTTCGATCTCATCCCGATTGTCTCCCTTGATTTATCAGTATGCAACAACGAAGAGGAAGACGCAGCGGTCCATTCCGGATAGAGGTGGTCACGGCGCAAGTCTCCCTAGCTTTGAGATTCAAAAATTTTTGAACATAAAGTTTCGGTTTCGTATACAATTGGATAAGAGAAGAAAAAAAAAGTAAGGAGAGATTAGGAGATCGATACAATGGAAGCTTTCAAAGGTATATGGGCAAAATCGTAAAGAGAATCCATGATGATTTCACTACATGACAAGGATAGGGTATATCGTTAATAACGACATTCTTCTTGTGTGTGCAATGCAATTACTCTATATTTAACGTATTTTTGATGAAATGTTAAATTTACTGATCATCGTAAGAGAATATCTACTCTATTAAAATAGAGTCATTCTTTTTATCTACTGATATAAGTTGTTATTTAAATTTGGACCCTTTCTAGAGTGTTACAAATAATACAAAGCATATAGTTAATTGAACCGCATTACTTAAATTAAACCGGAGATTATTTATGGATATAATCTTGGGCTTTCTTTTGTTTTTAAAACAAATTATATGATTTGGTTTTTGGGCTTAGTATTAAGGAAAAACTCCAAAAAACATTGAATAAACATTCCACCTTACTAGATCAAAAAATCAATTATTATTTTTAGACCCAAATATATTTAATATTTTTAACAAAACAAAATTGTCTATTATTAATCATTTATTTAAATCATGTACTTTAAAACATGTTAATGTATTTTTTATTTTAAATAACAATCACTTTTTTTTTGATAAATTTCAATGGTCACTTTGAAATAATTTATTGTTTTATTTTTCTTAAATAATTTACAGATTAAAAAAAATATGTAAAGCAAAACCAAAAACCAAATCTAAAAACTAAACTCCAAAACCAAAAGCTGAAAACGCAAGTTATATTTTTGGCTTTTGTTTATTTACAAAATAAACTATTACAAATTTTTTTAAAATTTTTTTGTCATCTTTTCAGTTTTAAATTAGATGTTTGATTATTTGAGATTTGTTTGTCGGTAATATCAGTTCAAACTAACTCAGCGGGTCTAAAAATTAAAAACTCAAACCAAAACCTGAAAATCAAAAACATAAACTTAAAACTAAAATCCAAAATTTAAAACAAAATCTAAAAATAAAAACTGAAACTAAAAACTAATGAAAAACAATCATCACCACAAACTTTGGTGAGCTGATTTTATACCAAAACATTCTTTAAATTAAGATAAAACTCAACTATATAAATTTTTAATCATAAAAAATTTCCGCGCTTTCAAGCGCGGGTCAAAATCTAGTATATTATAATAATAGACTTTCTAGGCTCCACAGCGCGCCACGTCAGCAGTTTTGTGGGTCCCGTAAGTATTGTTTAGAAACCCATAGTCTTGGTAAGATGAATGCAAACAATGAAATATACTTTAGCCAAGTGGTATAAGGTGTTTAACTAAGTATGCAAGGTTGTGGGTTCAAACCATGTAGCTATCATGGATTTTGATTTTTATTTGGGTTATTATCATATGGGCTTTTTGTTTATAAGGTTTTTATGTTTTTTTTGGCTTATTGTTTTAAAAATCAAAATAGTGGGATAAATCCTAAATCTTAACAAGTTCAAACCCAAAATAGTTAAAATTGGATCCAAAAAAAAAACAAGTCCCACCCGGTTGCCTACGCGGATGGTTTAAAGAGTCTTAAAACTATCCTATAATATAGCTCAACCCAAAAATAATAAAAAAATGGATCAAAAACGAGCAGACCAAAAAACAAAAAAAAAGTGAATCTCACGCGGCTGTCTACGTGGATGGCTTAATAAGGCTTGAATAATATAGCTTAAGAGCTCAAAAAGTTAAATCATTGCACATATTTCCTAATATATATTTTCAAAAAAAATTGTATGTGAGATAAAATAAAAAAATAACAAAATTTAATTATTTTTTGTTATTTATTAAATGAATACGTAATTTCTCTTACATTTTAATAACTACTATAATTTCATTGAAAACATTCCTCACTACCGATTCCAGACTCTAGCGAATGGATTCCCACAGTCGATGACGCCGTAGATAAAAATGCCACATCATTTATGAACAAAACTCAAACTTACAAAAAATCATATATAAAAACCTATCTAATGAAACTTAAACAACGAATATTAACTTAATTAAGGTTATTTTCAAATTAATAAATCGTTTAATACAAATATAGAATTATATCAAGTTTGACCTACGATATAAAAACTATTTACAGCAAAAAAAACACCTATTTTTACACACTAAAAATTATGTTGTAGCCTAACTATTCCTATAAACCTTACTTCGCATATAAATAACATTTAACACATTCCTAATATATTTTTCAAAAAATTTGTATGTGAAATAAAATAAAGTAAACAACAAAATTAAGTATTTTTCGTTATTTATTAAATGAATATGTAATGTCTCTTACATTTTAATAACTACTATAATTTCATTGAAAACATTCCTCACCACCAACTCCAGACTCCGGCGAATAGATTTCCATAGTCGATGACGCCGTAGATAAAAATGCCACATCATTTATGAACAAAACCCAAACTTTCAAAAAACCATATAAAAAACCTATCTATTGAAACTAAAACAACAAATATTTACTTAATAAGGTTATTTTCAAATTTATAAATTGTTTAATACAAATATAAATACTATAAATCTAGAATTATATTAAGTTTTGACATAGGATATTAAAACTATTTACAGCAAAAAAAAAATAGACACCTATTTTTACACACTAAAAACTATATTATAGCCTAACTATTCCTATAAACCTTACTTCGCATATAAATAACATTTAATACATTATACTCCATATGTTTCATAATAAGTGTCATTTTAGAATTCGGCACACGAATTAAGAAAACAGTTAATTTTGTATATTTCCTATATAAAAACACAATTACCTATACACCTAACCATACTTTAACCAATAAAAGAATATATTATAGAATAAAGTTAATAAATTTTGCATTGAAAACCGAAAACGACACTTATTTTGTAACGAAAATTTCTCTCTACAACGACAGTTATTACAAAAAAGAGGGAGTATATACAATATTTTCACTTTACACTCTTAATACATTCTTTCTATTTCATTATTATTTGGTGTCATTAGAAGAATCTATTAAACCAACAATAAAAAAATACACGTAAACACAATGATTCCGACCCCGCGTTTGTGCGGGATTATGCAACTAGTATATATATAGCTAAAGTGTTTTCGACCTTTAGAAATGAAACTAAAAACTGGTCAGGACCAACGAACCATAAGTCCATGAAGTCGAGGGTGAAGGCATATTTGGTGGAAGTAATGCGATTCCTTACAGACTTGTCAATCATCTTAACAAGCTTGTGCACTGATTTGTAATACTTAATGTTTAAGATTAATGCACAAAGATAAAGAAAATATTAACTTTTATAAAAATTATTTTGATTATAACAAAATTTCATTAAATGAAACTAAGATAACCAATTAAAATATTATATAACCGAACAGAAAGGTCAAAGTACACTAACTTTTTATCTAGAAAAATGAGAACATCATTTAATTCAATAATGTTTTTTTCAAAACATCAATAAAGTGAAACAGAAAAAATAATAAATGTTTACAATTAAATTTATTATTATTTTAATCATAGATATTAAACCAGTTCATATTTCTAATTAATGTTCTCAAAAGTCATCAAATATTTTTTAACAAATATTTTAAAATTTTTATGAAACACGACTTCTTTTTTTAAAAATCTTATTTTGAGAATGGAAATAGTATTGTTTACTCTTTTACATATATATATATATATATATTGCTTTTTTGTAGGCTTAGTGCACTTTCGTGAGTTGATTCTAGTATTGATTTATTGTTAAAAACACTAGATAATAAACCCGTACGATATCGGCTGCAAACTCATTTGATAAAATAATTAAGTCATATTTTATATAAAAACTTAAAGATTAAATAAAATCATTAAGTTGATAAATTATAGAGTTGCCTTTTTAAAAAATCATTACTACCATTTACTAGATCTTTAAATAGTAGAGTGATTTAGTGAACTACCCATATTTGAAACTTAAATTAGCAAAATACTATTGATTGGACATAAAAGACACTAACACAACGATTTGGCAAAGAAATGCCGAGAATGCTCTTTCTCTTTCCTCTCATTAATACGAAGCGTAAAAACATTTGTTAACATATAACACTTCTGTTAACGTCTACAATATATGTTAACAGCCAACACATTTATTACCGCGAAGCATAAAAATAATTGTTAACAGTTAACACTTCTGTTAGTGTCTACAATATTTGTTAACAGCAAACACATTTATTAACGCGAAACGTAAAAATAATTGTTAACAACTAACACTTCTGTTAACATCTATAATATTTGTTAACCGCTAACACGACGTCGAATCTAAAACCCAGAAAAATGATATCATCAAAAAATTGAGGATTCAAAGCCACTTATGAAAAAAATAATGAAATTTAAAATTTAATTGTATATAGAATGATAGAGATTTGTAAAATAATTAGGGATTGGAGAAAAAAAAAAGGTCAAAAATTGAGGATTCAAAGCCACTTATGAAAAAATAAGAGGAAAAAAAGGGAGGAGATGTCAAAGAGAGGAAAGAGAGTGTAGAGAATGGCAAAATGGTATAAAGGAAAGTGACTGTCACATCATGGGCAGGTCTCTAATTATAGGTGTCAAATAGGACACTTTAGCCAATTATCTCTAAATAGTATTATGAAGTTGATGTGGTATTAGGATATGAATATTCTATCTCTTTTATAGTTATTTATGATTTTCTAGCTGTGATTTGTTCACAACTCCTTATATAGGATTAAGAGTTGCTATGGTTGATAACCAAACATTGCAATGCTTAACCAACGGTTTCAATGATTAACACTAAAATTTACAATGGTGTATCAATAAAGACTACAATCACCAACAATTGCAATGGTTCATCACAAAAAAATTTGCAATAGTTCATCACTAAAAGCCATATATATATATATATATATATATATATATATATAGTTTTGTTAATATATAATTTTTTTTATAATTACTCAACAAACTGAACTATCATAATATTTTTAGATATTTATAATAACAGTCATGATCAAAATTTTAATGTAATCTAGATATATAAATATATAAAACATATATCATATGTTCATGGATCATACATAATCAAATATGCACTTTACAAAACAAAAAAAAACATACTTTTCATCTCATAAAAGAAAACTAATACTAATAACTCATTATTTCATTTAAGTTTTTTTTTCTATTCAAATTTGAATGACCTTTCATTATATTTTTTTTTGTTGACAGTATGTCATTTGAAAATCTTCTAATAATTTGTAAGTACGTAACTGCACATAGTAATATTTTTTCTTTATTGTGTTAGATAAATTTGTGAAAAATTACAATGATAAATTTATTGATATAGACTATCGATAGATTCAAAGATCTACACGGAAAATCACAACTTTTAGATTTAATATAGTTATTTTAAGTTAGACCTTTACAATATAATATGAATAGAAACATCATTACAAAAAAACATTTATTGCATGCAAATATACACATAATTATAGAAGAAACATTTATTGAGATGTCTTAATAAATGTTTTTTAAAAAATTGTCTTTTATAATGAGAAGACAAAATTTGTAAAACTAACAATTTGAAAAAAACACTTATTGATTGGAGTATTTTAACTACTTTTAAATTGTTTTTTAATAGTTGCATGTTAGAGAAACAAAACTAATCTCAGTTTTTATCAAATGACATAACTCTTATAAAGAGAAAAAACAATCTTTAAACTAACAATTATAAAAGAAAAATTATTAAGATATTTTAACTACTTTAAAAGATGTAGAATCACACTTATTGGGATATTTTAACAAATTTTAAATATTTTCCCATAGTTGTAGGTTGGGAAAATAAAACCAATCTCTGTTTTTATGATAAATAAAAACTCTTCTAATGATAAAATACAACTCTTAAAATTAATAATTGTAAAAAGATATATTTTTTAAAAAAATCCAATAATTACATGTTGGAAAAACAAAACTGTCTCAGTTTTTATGAAAAGACACATTAATTGTTAGGATGAGAAGATACATACTTATATATTTTGACAACTTTTTTTTTTTTAAGTAATGCCATTTTCAATATGAAAATACACATTGTTAGGATTAAAAGTTACTACATTTGACATTTATTTGGAGAAAATATACACCTTTGGACATTATGACAATTATTTAGCATATGCAATTTTTAGTATGAAAATATGCATCCTTATACATTTTAACAACTTCTTTTAAATCAATGCTATTATTAAAATGAAAAGACACATTGTTAAGATGAAAAGATATATACTCATATATTTTAACAATATTTTTAAAGCAATGTCTTTTTAAAAGATGAAAACACACATTGTTGAAACGAAAGTTATAACATTTTAAGTATATTGAATGAATATTTTCAAGAAGAATTTTTGGGATATTTCAACTTGTTTTAAAACTAATTAAAAAATCACAGCTCTTAAAATTAATACATTTTGGAGATGATATTGAAGACACATATAATTTGAATTTTTTTAATGTGACTTTTAAGATAATGCAACACACCTCTTAATATTTGAAAGATACTTTAAGATACTTTAACTACTTTTTAAAACTAATTAAACAGACATAGCTACTCAAACAAATACATTTTTTTAAGATGATGTTGAAAAGACACATCTATAATTTGACAACTTCTTTTCAATTAACACAATTTTTTAATACGAAACAACACAATCTTTACATTAATTAGGATTACTATTATCAATACTATTAATAGGTATATGGAAACATAAATTAAGATTGGATGGCATCGTAAAATTAGGAAAAATGTAGGCCGAAAATAGAAACTATTAATTGTTTTTAATGGTATCACTGCGGTATGCGTCATATAAAACATTCGGTTTATAAGTTAAGTAGAAGCAAATAATACAAAAAATTTGGATGAAATCATAATATACTTTTGTAAAAATATTATGTATGATACAAATTTCCAAAAAAAACATTTGATTGTTTTGAAAGAATAGGAAACCTATTTTCCATACACTCAAAAATAGCAAAACCGTAAATTCATTGAATTTCTACAAGAAATAAAGAAAATATGATAAGATATACAATTCTAATTATATATAGTTTTTTATTGGATTTCACAGTTTACAATTTAAAATGGGATTAAATATATTTACATATATCAACGTCGGCCACCTAAATTTATTTTTAGCATAGAACTTTATATCTTTGTATTTAACTTGACCAAATGAGTATCTAATCCAGTTTTCAGGAAGATACAGACATTTGATAAAACATTCAATATTGTAACTTTTAAGTGATTTTGATTTTACATGAAATAGAACATTTATATCGAAATTTAAGTCATGTTTGACGATCAAATCACTTGTGTTATTATTGTATTGGTTTTCAGGAGCATTTGTGTTATTAATTATTGTGTTGATTTCATGTTTTACAATATAAAACGAATAAAAATACACTCACATAGTCACATATATCAACGTCGACCACTTAAATTTATTTTTAGCATAGAACTTTATATCTTTGTATTTAACTTGACCAAATGAGTATCTATCTAGTTTCTAGGAAGATACAGACATTTGATAAAAACATTAAATGTTGTAAGTTTTTTCAGTGATATGCAGTCATATTTGATGATCAAATCCAGAAGTAGCCTTAGGGTCAAACAGTATTTACCCAGCTGCTGCCTGGAACCCTACTCAACTTCTTCTTCTTTATCATCTTCTTCATCCTAACAACACTTTCCCAACTACCAGCATTGGCATACAAACTGGACAGAAGCAATCTATTCCCTGAGTTCTCTGGTTCAAGCTCTGCTAAGTGCTCTGCTGCAACCCTTGCAAGCTCCATGTTCCCATGATTCCTACACGCACCTAACAAAGTACCCCACACAAACAAATCAGGCTCCATTGGCATAGCCTTGATCATCTCATAGGCCTCAACAAGCTTCCCTGCTCGTCCCAAAAGATCCACCATACAAGCGTAATGCTCCAACCTCGCCTCGATTCTGTACTTGTTCTGCATCAAGAGAAACAACTCTTGTCCAAGATCAGTTAACCCGCCGTGGCTGCAGGCTGTAAGGATGGCCGTGAATGTTAAGTGGTCGAGTCTCTCTCCCGTGGCTTCCATCTGTTCAAACAGCTCAACTGCTTTCTCTGAGAGCCCGTGATTCGCATAGCAGAAGATCATGGAGTTGAAAGTAACCGTTGTCTTCTTGGTAGTTTTGTGAAACAAGATCATTGCTTCTGATATGAATCCGCATTTCCCGTACATATCGAGCAAAGCACTTCTAACGAAACCGTGACCTTCAAGTCCACTAACTACTGAATAGCCGTGAATCTCCTTTCCATACTTCACATTTGCAAATGTAATACAAGCAGGTAAAAGGGTAGTGATCGTAGCTGAGTTTGGATACAACCCATTACTTAACATCAGTTTAAAAGCACCAAAAGCTTTAGCATTCTGAAAGTTATGAACAAGGCCTGATATAATAGAGGTCCATGACACAACGTCAGGCTTGTGACCATCCAAACACATCATCTCAACAATCTCAGATACTTTTCCGTCATCTCCAATATGTGAGAATCCTGCAATCAAAGCATTCCACGTGATGATATCAGGTTTAATCCCCACTAGTTTCATATCCTCCACCAACTTCAAAGCTTCATCAGCTTGTCTATTGTTAGCATAACCAGAGATCATAGCATTGAACACAACCAAATCTTGTCCAGACAAATCACTAAACACCTTCCTCGCATTCTCTACCTCCCCAAACTTCGAATACATATCAATAAGCGAACTTACTATAAAACCATCAGACTCAAACGAACACTTGAGAACCATACAATGTATCATCTTCCCAAATACTTGGTCAAGCAGATCACGACTTGCTTTAAGAACACTAGGAACGATGAAAGCATCAAGCTTTAAACCTTCTCCATTCATTTGTTTAAAGACATTTAAAGACTCTTGGTAATAACCGTTTCGAGAACAAGCCCCAATCATGACAACCCATCCACTAATATCTCTCTTAGGCATTTCATCGAACACCTTCTTTGCATAAGTAATTTCCCCACATTCCACGTAAAAGGACACAAGCTTAGCTGCAATTCTCGTCAAGCGAGCGATCCCGGATGTCACGAAGTGAGCGTGAAGCTTTCTTCCTTGGGACAAGAGTCGATCTCGACCGTTGGTTTCGATAAGTTCAACATAAGAAGATAACCGAAGAGAACAAGGAATGGTGGAGAATCTGTTCATGAATTTTGTATTAAAGTTTCAAACTTTATTAGAAACAGCATTACGGACTTTATCGGACAGAGAACGAAGAAGCAAGAACAGAGTTAGTTATACGGTAAGAACCGGTTTAAATTTTAACGGCTCATAAATAACCGGAAATCGGAGTATCGGGTTAAACTAAAACCGGGTTTGATTGTGGAAAACTGTAGGAAAGGCGAACCAGTGAACGAGAGAGAAGAGTATGTATGCAACATCTTCTTCGACTCTGTTTCCAACACCACAAAGTCTCTTTCTTTCTCCTCATCTTCCTCCAAGATCTTTCCTTTATCGGTTAAATTTTCCTGTAACAACTAACAAGTTGGTGCTATGGCGGCGGTTCGTTCTATAACCGAAGGAGTTGTGATCAAAGAGGGAGGAAATGGAGCATAGTAACGAAAGCTAGACTCTCTCCTTATGAGGTTCTTGGTGTGTCTCGTTCGGCGACACCTCAAGATATAAAGAGGGCGTACCGTAGACTAGCTCTCAAGTATCACCCTGATGTTAATAAAGAGGTACTTAATCTGGTTATTTATTTGGGAAATGATATTTGTATATATTGTTCCAAAAAAAAAACAAAACATATTTGTATATACATTCAAACTATATATTTGCACCTACTTGTAGTTAGTTGATGTAATTTACTTAGTCTCTTTTTGTATAGAAGAAAATAGAGGTGAGCACAAGTCGAATATTTGGCATTTTCGGTATACTTAGTACTCGGCTTAGCTTGTACGAGTATATAAATTTTGGACTTGTATTTAGTTTGTTAAAAACGCGTACTTGCAGTTTCAAGTACCTGCGAAAAATTGATGGACTTGCAAGTTATTTACCTTGTTTTATTACTTGTTATTTGTAAACTGTTTACAAATTACTTGATAGTTATTAGTAAATTATTTGATAATTAGTTAGAATTCAAAGGTAAATAAAATTATGATATATAAATAATATGTCATTGTTTTCATTCTGTTATTGTTTTTTCTGATTTTTAGTCATTCATGAAATAGATTATATTAGAAAACAAAAAAAAATCTAAAATGTGTATATAAATATATAACTTATGTTTGATTCACTTATAAAGATTGAAATATAAACGAGTTGTTTTACTGTGATTTAGAAAAAATGTATCTTTGTTCATTAACATAAACGGATAATAAACCAAACAACGCTAAAGAGTTAGTTTTATTTATTATTTTGTATTTGTTTGTAGTTGAAGACAGTTTAAATAGACTACTTGATACACGTCTTAATCAAAATATGTATTCGACTTTAAGGATCATGTACCAACCAAGTAGTAAACATGAGTCAAGTAACAAGTAATAGTGGCTATTCATAAAATACATAAATTTTAATTAATTAGTGAAATATATATATTAAGTATTTAATAAACTAAGTAATATATGACAAATAACAGGTAAATGATAACAAGTAATAAACCAAGTAGTTAAAAATTAAAATGAACTTGTTACTTGACTTGTATTTGCGAGTAATAAAATCCGTTTACTTGTTACTCGATTTGATTGGAGTAAATACTTGTTTTTCAAACCAAACCGAGTCAAGTAACGAGTACAAACCGAGTATCAAGTATTTATGTCCAGTCCTAGAAGAAAGTATGAATTATCTTACCTTATGTTATTTGGTGTGTACAGGCAAATGCACAGAAGTTTCTGAGGATAAAACATGCGTACACCACTTTCATAAACTCTGAGTCACGGCGTAAGTACGAGTCAGATAGTCGTGAGTCTGCTGGATATTCAGGTCCAACAAGCCGAAAAAGCAACAGTCAAGTCGACTAAGACCAGGTCCATCGGGGGATGGTAAGGGGGGTTCTACCCGAAATAAGGAGAAAAAATAAATGAAAAACACAATAATTAGAGAGAACCGCTACTTCAGGAAGAGAAGAAGAAGTGGTTAAAACCCCTGACGTGGCAGAAGCCTATTGGCTTGAAAAAAAAAACATGTCTCTCCCTTTGTTAGTCGGTTCTCTCTCACCGATTTCAAATTGTTCTTCTTTCTCTCTATCGCTCTTCCTCTTGGTCGTTGATCCGTTGAAATCTCCAACGGAGATGATGTCGATTCTGTCTCTCCGTCGTCGCTCTTCCTCTCCGTCGCTCTTCCTCTCCGTCGATTCTGTCTCTCCGTCGTCGCTCTTCCTCTCGTCGTCGCTCTTCCTCTCCGTCGTAGATCCGTCGCTCTTCCTCTCTTCATCGTCGAATCTGTCAATCCAACGGAGATCGGATCCCACGTGGAGAGATCTGACAGTGGAGAGAGCTTCAAGCGTGACATGAGAGAGCTCCAGGAGCTTTTATCTAAGCCTCACATGCATGGCTAAAGAGTTCGTCCCTCCTTCACTTAACAAGCAAGGAGGAGTTAATGGGTTTAATGGGTCTTCCTTCACTCGAGTTCTTCTTACCAGAAGGTACTTGTAGCTCTCTTACCTCCCCCATTTGAGTGTTTATGTCATTACCTCAGATTGGTACTTTGGTTTAAATCTGACTGGGCTGTATGAAAATGATTATTGGGTTATCATGATGATTGAATTTAGTTCAGGTGGTGATCAGTGTTCGGTTTCTTAGAATGTCTAAAGATTTGATCTTTAAGGGAGCACATGTGCTTACACGTTAATAGAACCTTTTATTTGGTTATATTCTTTTTTTATGGTGTGGTGTTTTTGGGTTTTGATACGGGATCATGGCGAGTTATAAAGTGTTTGTATTAGGGTGAAGAATCTGGCTATGTTGTGTAGAATTTTATATAGTGCTAAAATGTTTATGTGTCCAGAATCTAGAGAATTTCTATCTTATTGAGCTTTAGTGCCTGCAACGTCACTCAATTTGCTTTTCTACGGTGCCTGCCTAATTTATTTGAACTTGGTGATGTAGTCGATCCTTCAAGTGAGCCATTGCTTCTATTTCCCAAGAGGACATTCCAGCCTAGTACTATCAGGCGCAAACGGAACCATGGATTCTTTGCTCGGTATGTCTCTTTGTGTTAAACCTCCTTGTTTTAGTCTATAAAGTCTCGTCGTTTATATTCTTATGAAAAATCATTGCTCTTTCTCATTCTCAGTGGAGATATTTGTTGTTACGCGTTAATAGAAAGTAAGAAGAGAATTCATTATTCGTATACAAAGTCACTGTCTAGAATCTCTCTTTGATCTTTTTTTTTTTATTTTTATGAATCTCCAGTTATCAGATAGGCCGGATAATTATCTTCCTTGTGTCCTTCCAGGCTAGATAATCTGAAACTTCGATCTGTGTGTGGAGAGGTGCACCGTCTGAGGTTATGTTCTTTAGCTTGACTTTAGGTTATGTTCTTAAAGATTGTTGGTTTGGTTTTATGTATGTTTTTATTTTTAATCAATCTACTTTAAAAAAAAAAAAATTTAAAGAACCCCATAGAGGTTCTCCCATTGGAGGAGCACAAATTAATTAACCATAACAAAGGTTCTTAGCTAATCAAATCATCATATTAACAATTAATTTAATTATAAAACCCCGTAGGGGTTCTCTTGGATGGACTTGCTCTAAGACTCTATGGACTTGGTAAAATTAATCCTAAGAGGATGATTAAACTGGAATTCTTAAAATGAGGTTCTTAGCGAAAATTAAGAAATTGTTTCTTAACTTTTAACTAAAAAAGTTAAGAACCTTTTCTTGAATAAAGATTTTAAAAACCAATTCTTAACTTTTTTAGTTAAAAATTAAAAAAACAGTTTTTAATTTCCACTAAGAACTCCATCCTAAGAGCATCTCCAATGGTACCACCATTGGAGTCCTTAGTATTATTAAACTATTTTTTATTTTTTTTTAGAATAGTTAAGGACTCCCAACAAAATTGTATGTCTAATGGTGTTTTCCAATTTGAAATATTTAGGAATAAAAAAATATTAAATTTTAAAACATATAAAATTTAATTTTTTTTATTTATTACATGATTAAATATAAAGATACAATAATTATTAATCTTAATCACCAAATTTGTTACAAATGTTTTCAATTATATATGTATACATTATGTGTTCTTGAAAAAAAAAAGATGGCACCAATCAGACGCAGCCACATGTCTAAGGACTAAGTCCTAAAAATCCTTATATAAGTACTAATCCTTACTAATTTGCTTTAGTTGATAATATTTTATTCTGATTTATGTTGGTTTACGTGCTAAGGATTGGTGACAAATCACCATTGCATTTGCTCTAAGAACCTTGGATTAACCATGGTCTAATAGCATGATTAAAGGGGGCTCTTACCTTGGTTCTTAAGCATTGGCGCCCACGTTTTTGGCCAAACCCAACTCTTACTTCTCTTATGCAAGAGCTGCTCTTAGAGCATATTTATCAACAAAACCCATTTAAAAGTTCTTAACCACTAATGGTGAGGTCTGTCGTGACCAGATATTTTAATATGATTTCTCCACCTCTCCTTTTACCCATTCTTGTATCACACGTGGGCTAAGAGCCTTGGTTTGCACCTCCTAATTAAGCTACGTTTTTGTGTTTTCTTCTTTTGCTTTAATTTTTTTAATCCTATTTAACTTAAGAAATGTTGCTAAAAATCACCATTAAACTTGTTCTTAGCTTGGTTCTTAGACTGTTCACGAGTCCCACCGACACGTGGCAGTCCGCGCTTGGTTCGAATTTTTTTTTTCAGACCAAAAGATTAAAAAGAAAAAATTCCTAAGAACTTGTGCTTAAGAACCTTGGATTAAAGATGCTCAACCCCTACTTTTTTCTTTTTTTGTTCAACAACTAATCCCTGCTTACACCACTAAGTTGTAATGGAATGTGGTCATTCTAAGGATCCTGCTTAATTTGTGAAGTTAGAAACTTTCTTCTATGAAGCATACTGCTAAACTATGGCTTGACTTCATTATGCAGTTTTGTTTGGTCATGGGTGCAAGATGTATTCACGCAGTGTTTTTTTAGCAAAAATGCTAAACATGGTTTGTGAAAATGTGCATAATGTTTGGAAATTGATGGGAATTCTTTTTTTTTTTTGAATAAAATGTTAAATTTGATTAAAAGAAAATGTATTTTCTTACAACATTAGCTACTTTGTTTATTTAACTTGCCTAACAACCAAGATTTTGAGCTACTATGTCCCCACGGATGCGATCCAGTTTTGGAAAGCATTTTCCAGAGTCTTGTCTTGTGTCTTGATGGCTATAGTTCTGTTCTTGACTTGTCTGTTAATTTAATGTGAATTCGAGGCAACAATTGATGGCGCTAACGGCTGTGGTTATAAGTGTTTTGTCTTTGGGGGTGGGAGTTAGGTTGATTGAGGTCAGTGTGATCTTATGCACAGCACACTTTATCATGCATGTGAAATTGTGAAGGGTATTCAACTAACAATAGGTAGACGCAACCGGTGACCACGTCTAGAATGCAGAGATTTGTAGTTAATTATTCATTTTAGAGGCTCTCACTCACTCTATGTGGTAATTAATAATGGCAGGGGATTTCTTCAAAGATCTGGAAGAAGAGTTCAAGAACTGGGAAGCTAGTGCGTCCTTTTCACAAGGAACACCTAAAAAGTCTTTGGGAGGAACTTGCGGTAAGCCCCTATAATACTATCAAATTACTCGGGAGTCTGTTAAAGCTTTGATCTTTCCTTTGTTTAGCGGTAAAGGCTCTGACTCTCATGTTGTTAACTTGACATTTTATTCTCAGGAAATTGGGGAAGAATTTGTGGAGTTTCTTGAGAAAGAACTTAACATAAGCGATGAAGACAATGATGAACCAAGCAAAAAAGGAGAAAGATTTGATTTTAACGAAAGATCCTCAAGGGACAGGAAGAACAGTATAGAAGGGAATATTGATGAGATAGAAGCAACCCTAGCTCAACTCAAAAAAGATTTTGGCTTGCAATAACAATCTCAAAAGTTTCATGAAAAATGTTCTTATATTCTGATGTTTGTTTCTTTCAGCTAGTCCCTGAAAGAAGTGTTGAGCACATGTATTTCTTATAGAATACTTTTTCATGAAAGCAAAATATGTGTGTAGAGATGAGCTCATGATTTACATAAACATAACTGGAATAAAGAAAATTCATAACGAAAAAATACGGAACTTAATAGAGATGTAAGATCATGAGATAAAATGTGAAAAATGATCCTATTGAATCAATCTCGTCAGTTACAAACTCAGATATTTTCATGTATATATAGTAGACTATTGAATCAATCTCATCAGTTACAAACTCAGATATTTTCATGTATATATTGTAGACTAAACCGGAATAAACCAATCTTAAATTATATACAACATAAACCAATTCAACCCGGCTAATCTGACTTTGTTTGCTGAGAAACAAATGCACCTATAAATACGAATACCTAACTCCACATATCTCACACATCATTATTTTTCACTCACAAAAGATTAAAATCTCATTCTGTAGAATTAATCAGCGCATATGGCAAACGGTGATGATCCCTTCTCAATGTCTGCACTACTCGCTTCTTTACAACATCCACCTTTCACCTCCGCAACACTACCCATCACTCCACCGCTTCCCCCTCCTCCTACTCCACGTGGCATCCTCTTCGCCATTCCTCCTCCAAGATACGACGTCGTCGATCAACCTCCAAACTCATTCATTCCCGGCGGACTCTTAACTCCTCAGTACCCGGAGTCTCCTATGCACTCGATGTTCGACCTCATGACTGACAGCAAAGGAGAAGTCAACATGGGTAGGTTCAAAGAGATGATCTCAAGATTGTCCAAAAGAGAGTTTCAAGAAGTGGCGTCTCTGCTGACGTCAGACCCCGACTACTTCTTGGCGATCGCAAGAAACAAGAACGGCTCCTACCGGCTACAGAGCCTCATCGGAAAATCACACGACGCTGACAACTTATTCTTCGCCGCGATCTTGCGCAGGTTCCTCCACGTCATGACCGATAGGTATGCGTGCCACGTGGCGACGCGGGGGATGCGAGTTTTCGACGACGAGAAGAAAGAGTTGATGTACGAGCACATGATTCTCCCACACGCGCTTCGACTGGCGTGTGACAAACACGGATGCATCGCCCTCAACGAGATCATAACCGACTCTGACCATCCTTTCTACAGAAGCCAGCTCTTGGATATAGTCGCGGACAACGCTCTCTTCCTATGCAACGATGCGTCAGGGAACTATGTGGTCCAACGCGTGCTTACGCTGAATGACTTGCGTTGCACGCATAACATTGCGGTTAGTCTTGTTGGCCGTTTCGTTGAGCTATCGTCTAACAAGTGTGGAAGTTACGTCGTGGAGAGGCTTTTGGAGACGGAGGAGTCGATGGTTCTTGTGGTGGAAGAGCTTTTGGAGTGTGATGGAGGTAGGTTGCTGCGGCTGGCGAGGAATGAGTTTGGGAGTTTCGTGGTGGTCAAGGCACTGAGAGTCACGCAGGAGGAGAATATGTTTGGGGGTTATCTGTTTTGGGGTTTGGTGGATAAGCTCATGCCTTTTGTCCATCTGTTGCGTAGGTCTTGTGGAAGCACTAGTGTTGCAGCAATCATTGAGTCGGTTTCTGTGGCAAACTAGTTAATTATGTTTATCTGATTTCAGGGTTTAGATTTGGTTCATGTTACTATGATGCATGCTTGAAAGTTCTCGCTTTTATGGTTGGGTTAGTTAACTCTTCTAGTGAGGTTTGTCACTAATGATGTACACAATCCAAATGGTTGCTTGCTTACTGCAATCTATAGTTTGACTAAAACAAGTTTTCAGTTATTCAACTGATCAATGCTTTTATATAAACGTACAAGAGTTGAATCACACAAAAACAGAATTTGCAAGAGTTTCGAAAACACAGAGAAGAAGCTAAACATAGGTCACTAGCATCTTGTATTCTATCGTTTATGTTATAAGAACATTATTGAAAGCTGAAGCACTCACAGCAGTTTCCATAAGGACGCCTTGCCTTCTACATACATTTCCTCTGAAATTTCAAAACAACCATGAAAAAGTGAAGAGGATTGTTAGTGTTTTGGATCAAACACTTTACCTTCATCTGAATGAAGTGGAAAAAATTCCTTTATAGCTCATAATAAATACCATCTACGGAATGGCTCAAGTAACAGATGCAAAGAGATAGCAAACAAGTGTCAAGAATAGGATGATTATCCTAAAAACTCTCCCAAACCCAATTATCAAGACAGCGCCGCACACCACCTTTCTCGGCGCCGGAGAGGCCTTTGGCCGCCGGCGTCGGGCCATTTGCTCTTCGCCGTCCTCTGCTTCCTATTCCGTAATCTTCAGTCACCTCTGTTTCTCTGCAACCATGGTCGACAAGCTCTGTTTCAGTCCGTTAGTTACCTTCAGCTACTGGTTTCGTTTCAGGGTCGTCTCCTACGGCTCGTGTCCTATGGTTTTCTTCGAAGATCCACTCACCAGATCTGTCCGGATCCTTGTACCTGTGAAGGTAGCATATGGGGCTCAGACGGAAGTTCTTTCGCTCACCGCTACCATTGTCCTTCCTACTCGAATCCTCGGCGTCGCTCTTCCCTGTGGAAGCACAGCCACCGGATCTACCTTCCCCGAGCTTGAGCTCGCTAGATCTGGAGTGTTGTGTAGTTCTAAAGCGTCTCCCAGATCTGTTCTCGCTGAGTTTCCTATCTCCACGGTATTGACTCCTTCAACACTCTCAAGAAGACACTCTTCTAGATCCAAGCCGGGTCCGCAGCAACAACGAAAGCTTCAAGGACTCTGGTTTATACCGACAAGTCCAACCGGACGTGATGGAGTTGTTCCGTCATCTTTCGCTGGAGTTTTTATACGACCAAGACCCGATGCTCTGTTCCGGTCATCCAACAACGACTCAAATGCGTTCAGTTCAATTGGCTTTGTGGTTTGTTTTGTCAGATATATCTTGGTAATACCTTACTGGTCCCGACACGGTAATGTCGAGGTACGAAGTATAGGACTGAGTTCAATGTCCACTCCGCCACAAAAGTTCAATAGTTTTAGAGTCTATATGAAGATAAAGATGTCTCCTTTCTCAGATTGTTCAACCGTTACGACCAGGGTTCACCTAGCCCAAATCAGTGATATTGTGTTCAAGTTGAAGACTATATTTGTTCAGTCATCACAGGTCAGTAAAGTGTGTAGTTGCTCTACTACTGTAACTAGCACTATCCGGTTCCTTAGTTCATCCTCTCTGTTCGTCAGCGCCAAATCCAGGATTGTTATATCCGCCTTTTGTGTTGAGATTCACCTAGTCTCTTCAAGGAGTCTTTTCATTGGAGCTAGAGCTTGTCTTGCTCGTTCCGCATCTTGCCAAGCTTTGCAGCTTGGTCAATTCAACGTCGCTTGCGACTATTTCATGCTCGGGATAACCTATTCAAGGATGCATCTGAAGATTTTCCATGGTTCTCCATCTATCGAGCAAGCGTCTCTCGTAGTCTTTGTTTATCTCTTGTTCTCCTTTTACGCTCTGCTTTATGTTGTTCATCAAACCGTTGAGAATCCCTCCGGTTCTATCTTTTCGGATGTAATCGTTTGAACCTTTTAGATTAATATAATCGTTTGTGTGCCAAAAAAAAAAAGAGATAGCAAACAAGGCCATGGCAATATAGTTTGGGAGTAGATGATCTCTGTTTTTTCAAATGCTTTTTTCTTTTTTAAATCAAGTTTCAGTCTCAATTTTCTCTTTCTACGAAACGGATGCTCCTTGATTGTACAAAAGTTTTTTTTGAAGTGAATAAATTTAAAATTATTTCCAAAAAAAGAAACAGCTATGCAATCATGAATTAACATTTGATGACATTTACAGTATGACAAAAAATTTGCAGTAAATCTGAATTAACAAATTCAGAGAAATCATATTCATTTTCTAATTCAGCTCCCAAACAGTAAGATTATATCTATATATATAAAGTAAGGTTCTCCCTCTTTTGAGAGTGCCACCTAGATAAATAATGTCATAAGAAACTGCCACGTGTTGCCTCATCTTAAAAATCTATTGCCTTTTGTTTTTTAAAATGGTTTCGGACGAAACCTTATCTGTTTTTAAATTGGGCTTTTCAAATATGTATGTCAAATGCTAGGCCCGTCTCGCATGTATCTTCTTCGTGTGTTAAAATATCTAGAGTTTCATTGGTGCATCCAAGATCTGCTACCGTCAACCAACAATGGCGGTTCAGAATTTGGATCTGCTATCGTCAACCAACAATGGCGGTTCAGAATTTGTGTGTGCGTCGACGCATCGATCTCCATATCCGTATCTGACGTTTCGGTTTCTATTCTTCACCTCCCAATCGTTACAAATCAAATTGATTGAATGTCGTAAATCAAAACTTAAATCTTCATCCCTTCTAGAACCACGATCTTGCATTCAATGATTATTATCCTTCATCAAGTCGGTGATTATAACCTATAAAAAGGTAAGGATTCATTCCTTTAGCATCTATCCTCACAGTCACAGTTCCTATTCTCCAGAGTAATTTTATTTTCAGTATAACGGCAGCCTTAAACTATCTTCCTCTCTGTTTTGAAGGTTGGGCGTTGTTCTTCCATGGTGACAGTAAAGGTGCCATTGCACAGAATCTGGGAAGCAAGAAACGGTGGAGTGACTCAGTCTCATTTATTGGTGAACATCTCTCACTGTTTCTCCTCCTGCCGGTTCTTTATCATTCTCTCCTCTATACCCTAATGCTTAGTAAAATTTATATTCTTCTCCTTTACACTTCTTTGCTTATGGTTTATTCTCACTCCATATTTGCTTATTGTTTATTCTCACTTCATACGAGGTTGTTTCTTACTCATAGGGTATATGCTCTCTTCATATCTCAAGAAAAAACTCAATGGTGGTTGAAGAGAAGTTTAATTTTTTGTTTTGTTTTTATAACTAAAGAGAAGTAGATTTCATCTCATAATTTTCATTGAATTTTTTTCCTGCTGATATTTTTATCTGACTAGGGTTGGATACACATGAATTTGAAACACTCAGCTGTTGTTTTTCTTTTATTTTTTTTAGTTTTGTTTTTATCTTTTAGAGTGGAAAGAGATGCTCATTCTTTTCAGTTGTGCATTCTATTTTCTAATTTCTCTACGCTAGGAATTTGCTGAAACATCTGCAAAAAGTGCATTCGGTTTGTGAGTGCAACAAGGGATGGCATTAGTGTTGAATCCAATTTGTATTTTTTAAAAGCCTTTGGTTAGTGTACTTACGTTGGATCTTTTGAGGATTGTGCACTAATTAACAGGTGGGATTATAGCAGCTCTTATTTGATTAAGGACATGATGACGGATAAGGATTACAAAAATAAAGAAGAATATTATATGGTTTCATATAGCAGCACTATAACTTATCTCTAAGCCCCACTCACAAACAACACCTACTACAACTTCAAGTCCAACTGCAGAGATTGGGCTTAGAACGCTATCCATGCGCTACATGTTAATGTAACGACATTTTCAGACAACAGCGAAAACATGATAGCATCAGCAAACCAAATACGGTGACTACTAAACCACAAAGGACACGCTATCAATCTTCAACTTTCTATCTTTGTACTAATTCCAACAGTTAATGTATAATCAGTGATGTGGTACGATAATATGTTGTTTGTGACTATTTTGGACTGAGTCTATTTAAGAGCCAAAACTTATATCTTCATAATTTGTTTTTGGTGTAACAATATCTTCATATTTGCTTGACTCTTTTGAGAATTACAATCAAGAGGAAGAAAAGAAAAGATTATGCAACAATTGCTTTTTACTGGCTCTGTCTGAGAAGTAACAGAAGAGGTTTTACCAACAACAGCAGAGGACAATGAGAAGAGAAATACAAACAACATGGATGCTGAGTTGGTTCCATAAATTGTACATTTCTCTACATTTCTCTAAACCAATTGGTCAACCGAACAATTTAACTATGTTTTACTAAAAAAGATTTATGTGCTTACCAAAGTTTTTTTTTAACTTAACAAAAAATATGTTGGTTTAAATTCTTTTAACGTAAAGAAAACTTATCTTCTGTAGCATCAAAATCTGCATATTATAATTTAAAAGTGCATCTATTATATTACTTTATATTATAGAAATAGGCTATAATAGAGAATTAATATCATAGTAATATACTTTAAAAATATGAAGTGTTACTTAATACGAATATAATATGCAACATATCTCTTGGATAAAATATAATATTATGAAAATAAAAACAATATTTACTAAAAAATGTTTACTTAATAAAATTATGGTTATTGTTTAAGGAAATAATAAAATAATTATATATAAAAAATATAAAAAATCATATTGAAAAGGTAATCAAATAAAAATATAAAAAAGCCATGTATACTCTAAAACTAACAATAATATTGTCTAAGACTCTTAATCAATCTGGATTATATGGTTTATTTGATAAAGTTTTAATAAAATGTGTATATTCTTAAATAATCAGTTTTGTATTGTTATGTTATTTAAGTAACTTTAGAAAACAAGTTTTAAATCAATTTATTTATCACATTATCTAAATACGTAGAAAAAAGCATCAACGGAACCAAAAAACATTTGTCGCAACGGAAACATCAAACTCAATTTCAATACTTATATGAAAAAGGTATATATATATATATATATATATATATATATATATATATATATATAAAATTTCACAGCATGAACAAGAAACACAATAAAAAACATGTAAATGAAAATATAAGATTAGATAACCTAAAATAAAAAAGCATATCAAAGATCTATCGAACAAAAATAAGATAGAACATATGCTCATTAAAATTATCTCACCAGTCGAATTACATCGAACATTTTACTTCTAAATGAATGACTAAAGTAAAAATAAGCAATCATGCAAATAATAATTCATACATAATATACTAACAAATATTTAAAAATAAAAAATGTCTAACAAAACATATAATTCCCGCGTGAAAATAAAGTTAGATATAATCTTTTAATTAATAGTAAAAATAAGTTAACATTGTTGTGAAAATATTATGTTATTAATGCTATTTTACTTCAAATATATTAAACATTTAAAAGTATATTTATACAGTTGTTCGCCCGTAGGGCGGGTTTACCCTAGTTAAAATATAAAAAAAAACATAAAAAATAAAAGGTGCCGTGTACTTGACGTCGCCATGCATATATATTTACGTTCATAATCATATAAATAGGCATCATCACCCCTCCACATATCTTTAACTCGAATTAAAGTATACAAATGGCAAAGGGAGACGATTCCTTTTCGAGGTACATAGACATGCTACGTGCTTTTCACACTCAACGTTTTGCCGCCGCGAGAGAATCCATCGAACAAGAGAACCTGACGGTTCCTCCTCCTTCTCCTTCTCCCACCGCGAGTCCTCCACCACCAAGAGAGACCAATCTTGCTGACGACAAGAACCAATCTTTAATCAACTCACTTCGCTCCGCCGCCTTATTAACTCCTCAAGAAACAGAGACGTGTTTGCAATCTCTCTCCAACGTCATGACTAGCAGCGAAGAAGAAGACGAGGCTCTGTTTCAAGAAGTGATCTCAAACCTAAACGGAAGCGAGCTTCATAGAATGGCCTCGTTGCTGACGTCAAACAACGATCACTACTTCTTGGAGATAGAGATGTCAATTGGGCTGTCCATGTCCAATGGGCATGTCCAAATGGACACAACAGACCAAATGGACATAATTATTTTTAAGCCCAAATTGTACCAAGTCCAAATTGTCCAGACCAAATTGGACCATTCCAAATGGGCCTTCCGCAAAGTCCAAATATTTTTCTGTTTTTAAAGCCCAAATCTTCTAAAATCTCTTAC
>CAKOAT010064043.1:1025816-1057710 GCA_932364175.1 Eruca vesicaria subsp. sativa | reverse complement strand
GGCGGCTACGTCATAGCTTCCGAGAAAAGAGATCTTATCTCGAAAGCTGGGGGCAACTGTTGGGCCCGAATTTAACCCGTTAGCTGAATTAATGGGCCAAATAGTAAGGGCTGTTTGCGAAACTTTACGAGCCCATTAAGAAGCCTCCCCTTAAATAAGAACCACATGAAACCGTAACCTATCGGTGAAAACAGGTCACGAACAAAAGACTCGGGACCTCATTTTCAAAACAGTTAGCAAGAAACAGCTCCGGAGAGACGTGCAAGACTTAGTCAAGCGGAAGCTGTTGCGAATCCCGCAACTCATGGAGATAATCACGGAGGCTTCGTCGGGAGAAGTGGGACGTGACCTAGTGCTATATAAAGGAAAGAAGAGATCAGAGGAGGGGGGTCGACTCATTGAAGAAAACAAGACTCTAATACACATTGTTCTTAATCATTTTTGATCAATCATTGTTCTTTCCATTAGATCATCAAGATCATCCTTGTAAACTCTTTTATTACCAAAAATCAATATAAACAACGTATTCATTCTCCAAGTTCTTAAGGGATTCAGCCCACGATTGTCTTCTCCCCAATCCTAACCTAACCTAAACTAGGAAGTGAGATTTATCCCTCACANCACATTGTTCTTAATCATTTTTGATCAATCATTGTTCTTTCCATTAGATCATCAAGATCATCCTTGTAAACTCTTTTATTACCAAAAATCAATATAAACAACGTATTCATTCTCCAAGTTCTTAAGGGATTCAGCCCACGATTGTCTTCTCCCCAATCCTAACCTAACCTAAACTAGGAAGTGAGATTTATCCCTCACACACACCATATGACTTCAGACCTAGCTACCCTATGACTTCACACACCCTACAATGGAGGTGAAGACGTCATCTTAAGCGACATGATATGGTCGCTCAATTTCATACTATGGTTCTTTATCCTTACCCTCTTATAAACGTCCCTTCTTTCTTAATAATGTTCTTTTATGTTCCATCATTTGATAAAAGCTTAATCTATGTGTTTCAGTTATGTGATACTAACAATGCTTCAATCGCATTCACTCCAACCTATTTCCGGGTAAGGGACTTGAGTATGAGGGCGCTTCGTCTGGAAGGCAAAAACCTAAGGATGGAACATATGAGTGGCCAAAACTTCGTTCAAACAAGTCGCCATCACTTGCTAATGCTTCAGCAATTAAAACTTCTATTTCTGATTGGCATTCCCGTTTGGGCCATCCAGCTTTAACTATTCTTAAGACTATGATTTAATAATTTTCTTTTCCTTATCTTTTAATGTTTCAATAACCAAGCCATGTAGTGCTTGTTCAATTAATAAAATGCATAAACTTCCTTTTGGTTTATCTTCGATTCAATCTACGCATCCTCTTTATATTGTCTTCTATGATCTTTGGTCTTCACCTTTGATTTCAGTAGATGGTTACAACTACTATGTGATTTTTTTTATCACTATACAAAGTATAATTGGCTATATCCATTGAAAAAGAAGTTGCAGGTGTATGATATATTCCCAAAGTTCAAAGAGTTGGTTGAAAACAGATTTCAATCAAAGCTTACCACTTTGTACACATACAAGAATACATTGTTTTATCGACTTACTTATCAACACATGGGATATCTCACTTCACCACCCGCCACACACTCCTGAGCATAATGGCATGGCTGAGCCTCGTCACAGACATATAGTCGAAACGGGCTTGTCTCTATTGACGCATGCCTCCATGCCAAAGTCTTATTGGACCTATGCCTTAGCCACGGCTGTGTATTTGATAAACCGAATGCCAATACAAACGCTAAACCTTAAATTTCCTTTTGAGTGTCTTTTTGGAATAATTCCAAACTACTCAAAACTCGATATTTTCGGTTGCTTATGTTTTCATTGGCTTCGTCCTTATACATCAAACAAGTTAGAATCACGATCTGCACCTTGTGTATTTCTTGGTTATTCAACCACTCAAAGTGATTTTTTTAGATCGTACAACACATCGTATTTACACTTCTCGGCATGTTACTTTTCATGAATATGTGTGATATGCTGTGTTTTTGACATCTTACACACATGCTTTGCATATCATATTTGTGCTTTCCTGGAGTATTCTTAGTCTGTTTTGAGTTATTTCAGGTGGAGAACGAGTTGGATTGCACCAGAAGGAACGTGTGAAAGAAAGAGTGCAAAACAAGAGTTTATATGATGCGGAGCACCCATACGGAACAACCCGGCTTGCTCCTGTTCTTTAATGAGATTTCTGATCTATTTCAGGAAAGACCAAAACGCAGCATATCTCTCTACCCTAGCAAGCGCCGTTCTTCTAATAAAAACCCTGGCCGCCTCTACTCTTTGAGAGAGAGAGCATAGACTAGGTTTTACACAAGAAAAATTGTTGAGACTTTTTTGTTGAAGATTTATTCTAGCTATTTTGTAAGGTCGACGGCTTCTTCCTCATTTCTGGAGAAGAATTCCTTGGGCCCTCTTTATAATTTGATTTATTTGATGCATTATTCAGTCATGACTTGCGTGTTCTCTTGTGTCATGATCGAGAAGTCGATTTGTTAACCTAGGATTCTAGGGTTTTGATCCATTGAACTAAACATACATAATCCTCATCTTTGTCTTTGTTTGCCATTGTTCTTAATGCTGATACTGATCTGACACTTAGTATTTGATCCCAAGTCAAACCTTTTATCATTAACAGTGAATTAGGTTGCTAGTTTTTTTGCAAGCATCTCATCCCTAATCAGCAAGAGTAGATATCAGGGTGTGATGTGAGCATATTAGGTCTATGTTTACTGTTTGCTGTCGAGCGTTGATCCACGCGAGAGCATAGGTATCATGCTCACTCCGCGAAAGGAGCATACCTGCGAGAGCAAGGTGCTCTAGTTAAGAAATCTAAGTTCTAGGCTGCACTTAAAGAGCTTGAATAATTGTTTGGTTCAGTATGATTAACACCTGATGAGACTCCCTAGGTTGACACCCTTATAACCTGAATTCAAAATCCCATTTGTTACTTATGTCTTACGATTTTGCACTTTACAACACTTTATCGTTTTATCTTGAATTTGATCCTATAGAAATAAAGTATAATCTGGTCCTTTAGAATTGAATCATAAGTACTACATCTACATTGTTAGCTTGCAGTATAAAAGAATACAGTTTCCGTGTATCAATGTGTTCTCATTCTCTCTTACTAACACACTAACCTATGTTTCCTCTGTTGAAGAAAATATTACAGAGAATAATTCAGTTTCAGTTCCGCAGGTTTCTGTTATTCCTATCAGTGTATCCTCACAGCCTACAACTACATTTACGACATCACATAAAATTCCGATTCATGCACCACTGCAACCGGAAACTACTTCTCCTGATAACAATTCTCCACCAGTACCCCCAGTTCCTATGACATCTACAGAAGCAACACTCAACACCAGTCAACAACGGAATCAGCAAATGTACCACCTCCATTGGCTCCAACAAGAACCTCAACTCGTGCAAGAAAACCAATACAGAAGTTGAACCTGAGCACCATAGTCACACCACTAGAAGAGCCAATTCCAACCACTGTTCTTCAAGAACTTAAAGATCCCAGATGCTGCAAGGCTATGTACGAAGATACGCGCAAATAAAGAATCATACATGGGACATAGTAACACCACACAAACACATAAATCTGGTTGGGTGTAAATGGGTGTTGACTATAAAGGTAGAGGCAGACGGCTCTATAGACAGGTTCAAGGCGTGTCTGGTCGCCAAAGGATATACTCAACGACCCGAAATCAACTTCAAAGAAACTTTTAGTCACGTTGTCAAACCGACTACCATCCGTTTTGGTTATTAGTGTTGCAGTTTCTCAACACTGGCCAGTTCGACAATTTGATGTTAATCATGCTTTTTTGCAGGGCAAACTCGAAGACGAAGTATACATGATGCAGCCTCCTGGTTTCGAGGATAAAGATAACCCCAACGGAGTTTGTAGACTTCAAAAAGTAGTCGATGGACTTAAGCAAGCGCCTCGAGCTTGGTACACTGAGGTGAGAACGTTCTTGCTTCAATTCGGCTTCAAAAATTCACTAGCAGACGCCAGCCTCTTCATCTATTATCATAACGGTGTCCTCCTCTACATGCTCATATATGTTGACGATATTCTACTCACTGGAAACAACACCACTTATCTCCAGCAGTTCATCACCTCCTTATCCAACCGTTTCTCTCTCAAAGACTTGGGAAATCTATAATTTTTTATAGGAATGGAAGCTCATAGAAACAAAGATGGTTTACTACGAACGCAACATCGTTACATTGCAGACTTACTTCAGGGGACAAAGATGACAGGAGTCAAGACAGTTGCTACACCGATGTGCCCAAACACCACACTTACCTTATAAGACGGTGAGCTCATGAATGATCCAACCTTATACCGTGCTACTGTGGGGAGTCTACAATATCTATCATTAACCAGACCCGACATCTCCTTCGCAGTGAACAAATTATCTCAGTACATGCATCAACCTAGAACAGAACATTGGCAGGCTGTTAAATGATTATTACGCTTTCTTGCTGGGACTGCGAACCAAAGTATACTTCCCAGCCGTCAAAACTCCAACACTTCATGCTTTTACAGATGCTGAATGGACTGGTAACAAAGACGACTACACATCTGCAAAATCATGTATTGTTTATTTTGGTCGACATCCTATAGCATGGTCCTCTAAAAAGCAAACCGGCGTCGCAAGATCACCTATAGAAGCAGAATACCGTTCATTAGCTTCAACGACAGCAGAAATATGCTGGGTTACTTCTCTCATCACGGAACTTGGTCTCAAGACAACATGAACGCCGGTAGTCTAATGTGATACCATTGGAGCTACCTACCTAGCCGCCGGTCAGGTACAACAAGGCAACATCCGTGTCTCACATGTTTCCTCAGCCGGTCAACTCACCGATGCGCTAACAAATCCACTCTCACGAACCAAGATTTCAAAAGCTATCAGTCAAGATTGGCCTTGCATACGGCAGTCCATCTTGAGGGGGCGTATAAGATATAGAAACCATATATCACAAGATTAGTGTTATTGTTATCATTCTGCTACATGACTTCTCTCATTACTCATCGTATATTTCCTTTACCATACTTGTACATCCTCGTCTTGTATAAGAACAGACCTTTGGTCTATGTGAATAAACATCTTTCATATTCAATAGTGTTATCCTTTGTTTTTCTTACTTCATGTTCATATTTAAAATAGCACTTTGTTCAGGTCTTTGTGGTTTTAATTATTGATTTTGTATACAAAAGTTAAGTGTGTTGGCATGTTTAAGCTCTTTTAAAATTATGGCTTGTTTTCATGAATTTTATGCTCAAGAGAGAGACTTTGTCTCCGAATTTAGAGATCTTCCATTTCCAAAGGTTGGATATTTGCTCTCTGGTGCTTTGGTGCATGTATGTAACCTGTTATATTAATGATGTCTGAACAAGGACTAGTTTGAGACATTGCTATGTAGGTTTTGCGTATAATTTTGTCTAGAAATCATATATAAGGTGTTTGAGACAACAAAAACTGGTCTTTCTATCTTCTTAAATTCAGCTTTTCTTAACCCTTTTGTTAATTATCAAGATAATAAACACAACTACCTCCTAAGTATGTTATTGTATAACCAAATGTGATATTAAAATTCAATCTCTTGTTGTTAAATTTGTAAGTTTCATTAGCTTTCACATCATAATACAAGAAAATTATTTATGTTTTCAACTAATTTTGACAATGAGACATTTCAGAAAAAGAAATGAAGAGTGTTTATTTTGTATCATTTTTTTCTGTGATTATCTTAGTCAAACTGAGATATAATAACTTAGGAGGTGATAGCGGGAGGTGTTATATTTGTAATGGATTAATGTTAGAATTTTAAAATTCTACAGTTATTGGTTGATGGATTCTAACATGCTTATTAAAATCAAGTGTTATTGGATTGATGATTCTTAATGACATATACAATCTAATTGTATATTCAATAGATTAGGTTTTGATGATTCTGTTACGGTTTTAGTTTGCAGGGCTATGAAGCTTGGAGGTAGGAGGTAGGAGGAGAGCAGAGTTTCATAGTTCACTGATCTTCTGCACATGGCAATTTGAAAGAACCCATTGGACAAACACAATTAGTCTCATGGTCAAAGTCATGTCCACTAGTTAAAATCAATAACTCTTGTTCCATTGCTAACTAAAGTTGAGCCGGGCCACTTCTTCCATCTGAGAATAATCATATTACTAGGATAAGACATGCGCCTTGCGCAGGGTGAATATATGTAATTAAAATATAAAATTTTAATATTCACAAATTTAAAATTTACATATGATTATTTTTGTATGTATTTGAAATTTTAGAATTTTGGAATTTTTATATAATTATCTATACGTATGATCAAAAACAATTTTAATTAGAAATGTAAATCAAATCTTAGAATTTAATGGATCTGATTTATTTCTAAACTAATTTAATATAATTTATTTATTTGTCTAATAATATTAGAAAATTATATTTTTTTAAAAACTACATTTTTTAAAAATAATTTTCTAAAAAATTATGTTAAATTTAAAATTATTTTTAAAAGCAATATTTTAAGTTTTTTGAATACAAATAAACAATTTAAAATTAATTACTGTCATGATTTAACATAGCCATAATGATTTAAAAAATTAAAAAAATTAAAAGTTAACAAATTAAAAATTAACTCAGTTTTATATCATGATTTAACAATTTAAAAATTAATTATGGTTATGAGAAGTTTACGTTCACGTGTCAATCCTATTTATCTTCCAGTTATGAGAAATTCACGTTCACGTGTCAATCCTATTTATCNGGTAAATAAATCAAAATAATCAATCTTATATATTGTATATGATATATAATTAAATTTAAATGATATAAACATAGTAATATAGCACACTTTTAATATGGATATTTATTAAATGAGGTTTCTACTCATATGATTTTATGATTATTTGCATATTTGTGTAACAAAACTTTACACCAATGATTTATAAATTACGTTATGATTACAGTAGAACCTCTATAAATTAATACTCGATAAATTAATATACACTAAATATCTCTATAAATTAATATAATTTTACAGTCCCAAATTAAGTTTTTGGTTCAATTAGTATATCTATAAATTAATATCTCTCTAAATTAATAAAAAAAATAAAATTTTGGTGTAGTCCCAACAATATTAATTTATAGAGGTTTCACTGTATTTGAATTTAAGTATTTTCCATTTTACATATACACTTCCATAAATTAAAAGGAATGAAGTTATTATAGTTAATATATGCAAATCGTTATCAAATCATATATTTTCCTTTTCTTCCATTACATGTGTGCGATATATATAAATATATAAACTATGTTACATGCGTTATATGCGTCTCTAATTATTTTTCCCTAGCAAATNTATTATAGTTAATATATGCAAATCGTTATCAAATCATATATTTTCCTTTTCTTCCATTACATGTGTGCGATATATATAAATATATAAACTATGTTACATGCGTTATATGCGTCTCTAATTATTTTTCCCTAGCAAATTTCAATTGAACCTAAAGCCGCCACGTCAGTTTAATTGATATGCTAATTGATTGACAACTAAGGAAGATTACTTTTTAATTAATACAAACTTGAGGTTACATCTTTTCAAATGTTTCTCAACTAATATATAGGGGATAAAAAAAGATCTAACTCCAACCACACTTGGAATATTCACCAAAATTAAGTAACAAGTTGCTTCATTAAATAATAGCATCGACTTTATAAAGTGATGATTAAGCTATTGTGTTTCTGTACCTGAGATATGTATGAATCATATGATTAACTTAATTAATGATCACTATCAAAGAATAATTATAATGACGTGGCAAAATTTGATTGGTGGCTGGCATTGGATTGAGAACCCTTTGAAGGTGGTGTCCCTTTAATTGACAAGACAGCGAAGCCAAAACCACTTTTTCTCCTTTATTTATCGAACAAAACATCACAAAAACAATGTCGTCTCAATCATTAACACCACCGAGATTCATCATCGTCTATCTCCAACTCGGTCTTCATCTTCTTCGTCTCAAGACCCGGGAAAAAAATCCCATTTTTAAAAAGGAAAGTTTACGACTTTGATTGACTTCGATGAAGGGTTTTGTCTGAATCGTCATTGTTGTCTGTGTTTCCGAGAGACGATTGAAGAAGAAGAAAGCAAAAACAATAATGGGTTGTGCTGGATCCACACAGTCGCAATCGGAAGGTGAGATCTTTCATTAGCCTATAACTTTTATGTTTCGTTAGAGGAGATAAAGATGCAGACTTTCTATTTTTAGATGTGTTTTTTCTCGCACCCAGGGATAAGATACACCCTAGATTTATAAACCCTAGATTCTTCTGTCAAAGTTTTGGATTCCGATTTAAGGGTTTTCAGACAAAGCTAGTGTTTAGATGTGTGTTTGTGTTCATGTGTATGTGAATATATATATATATGCTTTCATAACCTGGTAATGCGAGAGATCTTAGAACACATAACATTGTTGTGGGAGAAGACTCTGTTTCATATGGAAGGTTTAACATTGGTTTTCTCTTATGGAAAGAAACTAAGTGATGAATCTAAGGGTATTTTCTGCATAATCCTTAACTGAGCAATGAGTACAAGCATGATGAGTGGCTGAGTGCATATGTTTTATGGTGCATATATATTTAAAAATGGAGATTGTCTTTGTTTTGCAATAGTTTTATGTGGTAGCAGATGGATAGATAACTGGTTGTTTTGTTAACAGGGTCAGTGAAGAAAATTAGGAAGCCGAAACCGTGGAAGCATACTCAACCGATCAGTAAAGCTGAGCTTATGAAACTGAGGGAAGAGTTTTGGGACACTGCTCCTCACTATGGCGGTAGGAAAGGTAAATTGAGACTTACTTATCTCTATAGCTTGCCTTCGTTTGTGTTTTTGAGTGGTTTGCTTTCATTATATACAAAAGAAATGCAGGATTTGTAGAAAAGGGGTAGTAGTTATTAGGAGGGACTAGGGAGATGAAGTAAAAACAGAATTCTTTTAAAGAGGTTGGAACCGGTGACTTATTTATCTGCAGTCAACTGCTCTTCCACTGAGCTAAGAACCCTACTGATTTCTAGTGATGAGTTGCACAGAGAGATCATTATGTTAGTTATGAATTTAGTTAAAGGGTTTTGTAAAAACAAAAAAGGGAAATTAGGGAGGGGAAAAAAACAAAACTTTTGAGGGCCCTACCGGGTTCGAACCGGTGACCTATTGATCTGCAGTCAATTGCTCTACCACTGAGCTAAGGACCCATTTGTTGATTAGAGATGAGTGGACATGTATAGAAGATTTTGGTTTAGGCATTGATTGAAGGACTTGTAAAATGGGATGGTATTAGTATTAGATGTTACAGTAGTAAAAAATAGATTTAAAAGGGCCCTACCGGGTTCGAACCGGTGACCTATTGATCTGCAGTCAATTGCTCTACCACTGAGCTAAGGACCCATTTGATGATTAGTGATGAGTTGACATATAGAGAAGATTTTGTTATAGGCATTGATTGGAGGACTTGTAAAAATGGATGGATTAGTATTAGATGTTGAACAGTAGTAAAAATTAGATTTAAAAGGCCCCTACCGGATTCGAACCAGTGACCTATTGATTTGCAGTTAATTGATCTACCACTGAGGTAAGAACCCTTCTCCTTTCGAATGATGAGCTGCATTAAGAGATTATTATGTAAATGATGTAGTGCTGCTGATTTAGTTAAAGGATTTTGTAAAAAAATGGATGTGAGGAAGGAGAAAATAAAAGGTTTTGAGGGCCCTACCGGGTTCGAACCGGTGGCCTATTGATCTGCAGTCAATTGCTCTACCACTGAGCTAAGGACCCATTGGTTGATTAGTGATGAGTGGGCATATAGAGAAGATTATGGGATAGCAATTGATTGAAGAACTTGTAAACAGGGATGATAGTAGAACTAGATGTTAGTAAAAAAATTTAGATTTATAAGGGCCCTACCGGGTTCGAACCGGTGACCTATTGATCTGCAGTCAATTGCTCTACCACTGAGCTAAGGACCCTTCTGTTACGCTTCTTCACATGTATCAAATCAGGTTGATGATTTTCCCTGAACCATTCTTAACTGAGCTAAGGAATTTCATTAGATTCAGTGAGGAATCATAGAAGTCTTCTGTGAGAAAACAAAAGATGATCTGCTTCCTTTTTGGCTGTTTGCTTCTGATGTTGATATCCACATGTTTGTATCTTACACTTGGTAATCTCAGAGATATGGGATGCGCTACGTGCTGCAGCTGAAGCTGACATATCTCTTGCCCAAGCAATCGTGGACAGTGCAGGAGTCATTGTTCAGAGCAATGATCTCACTACCTGCTACGACGAGAGAGGTCAAACATTCAAAATCTTTTTTCACTTACCTCAGTGGTTTTTGTTTGTGTTCATATATTCTCCTAACTTGTACCTACTCTTACTCTGCAGGTGCTAAGTATGAGCTACCTAAGTATGTTCTAAGCGAGCCTACCAACTTGGTGGAAGAAAGTTGATTAAGGATCAATACCATTTCGAAAAGACCAAAAGAAAGTGAGAAGCAAGAAAAGAAAAAGAAAATGTAAATCTTGTGTGTAAGTAGTTACATTAGGATCCTCTGCTTTTGTCTATTTAACACTTTGAAAAAAGATTCTCTCTCTGACTTTTACCTAAGAGCTCAGATGGTTACTGTAATTCTAAAGACAGCTTGATCTTGATCAGACACAAGTATATTAATGTTTTGACGAGGCAGTTTGATCAGTCATGGTCATGGTCATACTTTGTCTCGCTCCCTATCATTTTGTAACACATCTTCATAGTGTTCATGTTCTCAAGTCTCTTTGTTTCTCTATGAGCTGAAGCCTCTTCAAGCTTCTGCAACTCCACCATCTTCCTTACCTTCCAGCATCTTTACAACTTCAGACATCAATGGTCTATCACTCCGATCCGGGCTTTGTACACAGTATCACCTCTTGAAGCATGGTCATTGCTTCTTCTCACTTGTAATCTGATCCTAGTCTCGGATCCACCAGTTCCAACAGATTGTTCTGCTCCCTCAAAACCTCCATCTGAATAAAAAAATAAACAAAAACAAAAAGGAGATTCTTCTTCATGGTACTTTATGAAAGTTAGTGATGTAAAAGTTTATTACCATAGAGAGTATTGTTAATGGGTGAAGATTGGTTTATCTTATTGCTTCTTCCATGAACAATCTGTAGAGCTACAATACCAAAGCTGTGAACATCAACTGTATCCGTCAAATGGCATACTCTGGAGCCATGTAACCACTGCAAAAATGATTGTGTTGTGTTATAAGCAGATCTTACATGACATAACTTTGCTCATGGATATGTTCTTTTATTTGACTTGCAATGTTCCAGCAACTTAATTGGTAATGTGAGTGTTGCCATCTTCATTAAGCTTGGCAAGACAAAAGTGTGATATTTTCGAGTTCATTATCTTTGTCTAACAACACATTAGTAGCTTTGATGTCACTGTGCACAATCTTTATCCTTGATTCCTCGTGGAGATATGCTAGTCCTCTCTCGCTACACCTTGTTGTTCACTTGTTGGTGAACATGTTGACTCTTTTTGTTCATTATATATTTTAACCATGTATATTTAAAATATTTTATTAAAATTGAATTATTACAATTTAAAATATGTAATTCAACTTTCTTTCACAAATCTTCCAACGTGAATTATTTTTATTCTTACTCCTAAATTACACTATAACTATGGTCGTACATCACACATCTCACGAATCTTCTCTTCTCGAAAATAACTCTAACACATGGCTTTCTTTATGTTTGGTCAGGTACATAAAATGGGCAAGTCTTGAAATGCAATAAAGGTAGCTACCTTAAGCTAGGCTCTGTGCAAACCCACATCCACTAACGAACTCCCTCTGCTCTTTACAATGGAGACTTCTAACTAACTGTTTAGTAAACATTATTAATGTATTCACTAATTTAACCCAATTTAAATTGCAGCACTGAACGCTCCATCCAACCAAAAAGACAAAGGTCAAGCCATTTCTACAATTAAACATTACATACTCTTACCACCTAATTATGTGCAAGTTGCTAAACAAAATCTTATATTTCTTACAGAGGTCTCGAAACCGGCATCAGCTCAACATAATGGACTTAAACACCTTAAAATGAGCTGGACATATATTTCTTTGTTCTCTACGTCAAGAACTTCATAAATAAGCTTAATAAAGCATCTTTGATTCGCTCAAGTCTTGTGTTGTCAATGTGTTTAGTGTCTAGTTGAGACTAAGTGTACTGATCAAACTAGATCATAGACTGAATTGCGTATCGACTGTCATCCCAGTTTAACCCACTCGAACATGAAGTTGGCTTTGTTAGATAGACTAAACTAGTCAAGGGTGGATGTTAACTTCAGAGGAAATTTGAAGGATCGAGACAATTGACAAATTATTCGAGCTTCTGTAGAAACTCTATAACAAATAATTTTTTAAACTCTATAACAGGTTTGTTTGTTTCTTCACCTAGCCGGTTAATATGAATATGATTCATCATTATCTAATTTATGATCCAGAGGGCATATGCGCACTGAACTGGAGATTCCTAATCTGTAAATATAGACTAACCTGGACTGCTCAAAATCCACCTACCTCAGAACACAATTAATGGATGCCGAGTCAGACCAGAAAACAACCCAAGTGATGCCCCAGTCTCAGTTGCTTTGCAGCGATAGACTGAGAGCACTTCTTGCATGATGATTCACTAAAATTGGCATCCTTAATCTTGAGGATGGTCAGAGTCGATTGAATCTTCCCAGTTATAACCATCAGAGATTACATAAAGATTCTCTTAAGCTTCCGCATTTAGCATACAGAGGACGCAACAAAGACATTAGTAGCATATATACCCGGACTTGTGTATAACGCTGTGCATCTGTTTCCCTTCTATTAAAGCTGCTAGATTCGAGCAAGCGCCAAGCACTGAAGATAATGTAAACTGATTCTGCTCTACACTCATTCTTAATCATTCTTGGACAGTAATACAAGACCTTGTTTGATGGGACGGGAACGGGATAATGCGCTAAGACTTCGAATCTGTACGTAACTTGACACTTTGTATTTTCCTCTGCTTTCCATTTCAGTTTAAAATGTGCCACCTTATGGCTAACAGGGAGTCATAAGGTGATGCTACATCTTATTTCTAAAGTGGAACCTTACAGAACACCTGTGGTATCATTTATATAGTTTAACATTAAACCCACTTATTAGTTTAGCAAATGAAGACAACAAGATCAACAACTGAGCGTCTTCCATCAGCAACCCTGAAATGATGTCTTAACATATTAGGATAGTTCAATGTTTTATCCATTTGTAGAAATTACTTTTGTGGTAGCAAACTAATTGTTTTTGATACTAAACTTTTACCCATTTGAAGCTCCATGCAACGAATCAACTGATGGATTACTTGGGAATCAACTCTGCATTGAGATGGTACATTATGTGATTAAAAAAATGGTCGAAAGAGAAAATACAGTGCATAACAAAACTGGAAGCATTTTTTTTTTTTTCTTTCTAATTGGCTAAAAGTCTAGTCACTCTTTTAGTTCCCCGATGCGCTCCTGGCAACAACTTCAAAATGTCTTCTGGTAAGGTACATCGAGTCGCAATAATATACACATCACGCTTTCAACATTCATATACGAATTAGTAAATGCTATTTCACGTTCCGATATTTGCTGAGTTTTTCTGTGTCCCGTCACTTAATGCTTCTCAAATCAAACTAGGACAAAATTCTAGACTTTTTCTCTTCATGGTTATTTATATGTATATGTACTTCTTTAGAGAAGCCAAAGTGTTTATATTACACAGGCTAGCTAGCTAGTCAAGATTTTGGCCTAGAAGAATGCACGAACATACTATAACCATCGCGAATGTATAGCTTGTTGGACAAGCTTCTCTTATGGGTTTTGTGTGCTAATCTATTGTATGAGATCTCTCTGCATTTTGCAATAAGTAGCCGAAGAAAATCAAACATTTGAATCTTTGTCTTCTCTATTTTTTTTTGGTTTCTTTGTAAACTGATTTTGGCTGGATAATGCCTGAGTGATAATGGCGATGACTTCTTGTTTTGTTGTTTGTAAGCAAGCAAAGATTTGCAATATAATAAACTGAACATTTGAACTTAACTATATTGTTTTCTCATAACTTAGGTTGGACCAGACACAGAACATTGTGAAGAAACATAACTACTTGAAATGTTTTACAATATATTGGACACAAAATGAACTTTCAATAAATAAAAAATTTAAATTTAAATGTTTTACAAATTTAATTAAAAAAAAACTCTAAGAACTCCATAACGGATAACACGATTGGAGGACCATATGTGATTAGAATCCTTAACTACTCAAAAAAAAACCCAATTATTTTACTCCTAAGAGCATCCACAATGGTGGACTCCATTGTGGAGTTCTTAGCCAATATAATAGTATTTTTTTCTTTTTATTTTATTTTATTGAATAGTTAAGGACTCTAAGCAAAAACATTAGTCCAATGGTGGGTTCTATTTAGGAATCATAGAAAAATAAAGTTTTTTTTGTTAAACATAAGAAATATTAAATTTATTACTTGCATGATTAAACATAAAGATACAATAATTAAAATTTTCCATCCCCAAATTTGTTCCAAATATTTTCGATAAGATCATGTTCCAAATTTATTATTTTTTAGATTTAATGTATATTAAAAACATCCAAAATATGTAAAATACTTTAAAATTGTCTAAAATACTTGAAAATATATACAATAATGAAAAATAAATGTTTAAAATAGCTAAAACATACTCAAAACACCAAAAATATTTGTAATACTTATTGATTCTCTATTCAAGTATTGAAACCAAACCAATTTATATGTTAAATTTAGGTAATTTGACATATATTATTCAAATTTATATGTAGTATATTATTTGGTTTATAGATTTTGAGAAATTTAGAGTATATAATAAATTTTAAATATAATTTAAATAGGTTATCCGAACCGATCCCGAACCGAAATTTAGAAATACCCGAATGGGACTGACCCAATGAAGCAATGCCACGTCTACAAGGACCCGGTCCTTAAATGCCTTGTATACGGATCGCTCCTTAACCAAATGGGCTGCGATATTATTATTATATGCCCACTCGTTTTGGAGAAAGATCTAAAGATTCGGCTAATAAAACCGTTGCGGATGGTCTAAGGACTCCAATGGAGGTGCTCTAATCCATAGTTTGATAGAAAAGTAGATAGCGTTGGGAGAGAGAAAAGCCACCGACAAAATAAACTTTTTAGTTTATTGTACATCCAGGTTACTATCAGAAAATATAATCTATACTATTATTTGCGAAGTGATTTTTCGCAATGGAGCTCCCACATTAAAAGTTAGAGCGGTTAATATCTATTTTACCCTTAATGAATAAAATATATAAATCACCAAGAAATAAAAACGAATTTAATTCTTATTTGATTAGATAAATGATTTAAATTAATAATAAGGATAAGAGTTATCCATAATCTAAATATGTATTTTTGAAAAAAAAATAATTCCTATATATATTGTGTTGTTATACGGAAAATATATTTTAATAAAAAATTCAGAAACATACACAAATAAATATTCGAAAGTAAAATTATATAATAATATTATATAATGATATATATTTGTGAAGTTATTTTTCGTCTCTGAGCTCACATATTAAATTAAAGTTATATTTATATTTTATATTCTTAAACCTTAAACATGAATTAATCATATAAAATAAAAGATCATTCAAAAAGAAAGAAAATACATGTTTGACCAAAATAAATTCAAATATATTTTATTATTATCCAAATTAATATTATTCTTTCTGTAAGATCAATTTTTTAAATGTATATTTATCGATTCAATTTTTCAAATTGAAAGATAGATTTCTATATTTTTTATCAATTAAGATTTAATTTGTGAATAACTTTATCATGTAAAAAATTTAATGTTTTAGGTTGAATTTTTTTGGATCAAATAATCATTTATTTTGATAATTTTTTTAAATTGAGTTAAAAGATAATTAAGTCCGCATGTGCGGGCAAAATACCTAGTTCCCTTTATTCCTCTTTTATAATTTATTTGGATGGTTAAAAAATTAGATACGGAGAATGGTGCTGCCTTGGGATTTGGAGGAAGAGATACTAAGTCGAGTTCCACCTCTGTCTCTTGCTCGATTCAGATCTGTCTGTAAACGATGGAACGGTCTTTTCAACGAAAGTAAATTCATCAAGTGCCACTTGGCTCGCGCCCGTCCTCAGATCATCTTCCTGAGCAAATCCAATATGTATTCGATAGAGATCAATGATCTCGCCGGCGTTGATCCAGCGGTAAAGCTGCGTGATCTAGCCTCCCTCCCATCCTCCTGTGAGATCGCTCACCAAGAGATAGATTTCGACCCCACAAGAACAATCAAGAGTTTCGATGGGTTATTGTTTTGTAACTTTTGGCCTCCAGAGAGCCGCGCAGCCCTGTGGAGCCCGTGGTTGAGTAGTGGGCCACCGCCTCAGGTTAAATGGATCGAGTTCGGAGATGCAAAGTTCCATGTTAGCGGTATAGGTTACGATAAAAACAAGGTTTACAAGATGTTTGGATCTTTTATCTGCTTACGTCAAGTCCATAACAATTACCACCAGAGAGCTGCGGTCTACCACTGCAGCTCTCAGGTCTTCAAGTTTGTTGATACTCCTGGCGAGGACTGGCCCATTAGGGAAGCCCATCGTTATAGTGTCTCCTTGAACGGGAATCTCTATTGGATTACTAGTAATGTTGGGAAGCATTTCATTAGAAGCTTTGACTTCTCCAAGGAGATATTAAAACCCTTTTGTCTCCTCCCTTGCCACAAGAATGATTCCCGGGATGAACTTGTCCTTGAGGTTTTCAAGGGAGAAGGCTTTTCTTTGTTAAAGCAATGCTATGTTACTAGGAAGATTGAGATTTGGGTTACTAACAAGAAGATTGGAGAGGAGGAAGGTGTTGTGTGGATAATCTATATGACTTTGCCAACAACCAACTTGCCAAGTTTGTTTAATTCTAGGCTTAGTGGCACTATTAGTTATTTCTTCTATGGCAAGACCATTGTCATCTGTTGTGGTGATAATGAAACTGGAGCCGCTTGCATCTACATTGTGAGGAGTGACTTGTTCAAGAAATTTCCAATTGGTTCTGCAATTTACCACTCTTGTCACTGCGTTTATGCTCCCAGTTTGACCCCGTTGCATATGATTTCTGACTGAGTGTAATTTGTAAGTTGTGTTCTCTGCATTCATCTATGGATTTGTAAATTCTAGTTCAAAGAGTTGTGTTGATTTTCTTGTTGCATTTGGTATGATTTTTTTTTTCTTTTAATTATATAAATAAGTAGATCAACTTTGACTGGAGGTTTTTTAGTTCATCTTCTCCCACTCTTTACTTGTTAAAGCAAACCCACATCCACTAAGATAAGGTTTGAATGCTATAAGATAAGGAACTCAAAAAGAGTTAGAAGAACCTTCTTCTATTCATGTTCCTTCATCTCAATCTTCTCACATCCCTCCTGAGTTATCAAATTCCAAAGCATGATTCATATATTAAAAAGGGAAATAATGTTGATACTGATGTAGATAAATATTTGGGATATTTCCAAATATTTATTATTTATTTTATTAGTTATTTTAGATAATTATCTTTATTGTTTTAGGGTTTTATGGTTTTCATATATATAGGCTTCTTATGCCTAGAGTTGTATTCAGTTGATTGATTATTAATAAAAGAAGCTTTGCTTTATACCTTGATATAGATTTGATTCAATTCANCAAATATTTATTATTTATTTTATTAGTTATTTTAGATAATTATCTTTATTGTTTTAGGGTTTTATGGTTTTCATATATATAGGCTTCTTATGCCTAGAGTTGTATTCAGTTGATTGATTATTAATAAAAGAAGCTTTGCTTTATACCTTGATATAGATTTGATTCAATTCATCTATTTTGAGTTGACTTGAACAAGATTCGATTAAATTCATCTTCTTCAGGAAGTTGGTCTCAAGAAGCTAACGAAAGTAACTCTTGATCGATCCAAGAACAGGTCTCGAAGAACCCTAAATTCTTAGATCGACCGTTCACCTATCTATCCGCTACATCAGTTGGTATCAGAGCCAGGTTCCTTTGGTTTCTCAATCGAAGGCGATTCTGGATGTCATGGTGAGTATTAGCATCTATCTTTTCCTGGACGAAAGTCCTTTTGTTGAGAGAGAAGAGAACCATGAGATCTATCGAGAGATCTATGGTGATCCAATCTATGATATATATGAAGACGATGTCCATCCTATTGACTTCGTTTTCAAAGAGGGTTCCTTTGAAAATTCGCGTGCAAAGTTAGGGCGAAATCATATTGATGAAGATTTGATGCGTGCAAACTTTGTGCAAAAACAAATTTTTGAAGATTCAAGATATAATCAGATCCGTGCAAAAATCGTGCAGTATCAAGTTTTTGGAAAATTTCTGGAGATTCAGAGATGTGAGAAATTCGTGCAGATTTCTGATATTCTTATGCCAAGAATGATATTGAAGATTCGAGGAAGAGTTTTTCTTGGAAAACGTTTTAGATCCAAAGATTACGATCAAGATTTGAGGACGAATCTTCTCCAACCCGGAGAGAATGATGTAGATAAATATTTGGGATATTTCCAAATATTTATTATTTATTTTATTAGTTATTTTAGATAATTATCTTTATTGTTTTAGGGTTTTATGGTTTTCATATATATAGGTTTCTTATGCCTAGAGTTGTATTCAGTTGATTGATTATTAATAAAAGAAGCTTTGCTTTATACCTTGATATAGATTTGATTCAATTCATCTATTTTGAGTTGCCTTGAACAAGATTCGATTAAATTCATCTTCTTCAGGAAGTTGGTCTCAAGAAGCTAACGAAAGTAACTCTTGATCGATCCAAGAACAGGTCTCGAAGAACCCTAAATTCTTAGATCGACCGTTCACCTATCTATCACTGACGGAGCGGAAGTAACCGTTAGTAACCGATAATGCAAAGGTAACGTTGAATTCTGCGAATGCCCGTTAACTTGCCTTCTTAAGTCCGTTGAATTCTCAAAGAATGCCCGGAAAATAAGGATCAAGAGTTGTGTAAAACAAAGCTCTAGGTTTTATAAAATCAAATATCAAAGTTAATTCAAAAGCAACATAGAAGTTCTCTATATATAGGCTCGTGCAAGAGTCCTATAGTCCTAAACACAAAGCATAATGGAAATAAGTAAAGCCAACTAGAAAAAGGAACTTAAGATAAAAGGAAATCAAAAACTGAATGGTAATAGGAAGTATGCTGCATCAGATACTGAGACAGAAAAGAGGAGAGATGCAAACCTGTTCAAGAACGTTAATGCTAGAGCAAAAAGTGATGTCATCCACGTCATGGCTAGATTCAGTATCAGCATCTTGTACTTAAGTTCATGAACCCGCACAGTGTTTATGAGTGACTCCACCACAGGCACCACTGTGACTAAAATTGATTTGCTTCCGTAACAAGTCTCTTCTGCGGAGTCATCAACAACTTAGAAGCTTTTTCGCAGATAGTAGTACCATTGCTTGCTCCACACGGTACTACAACCTAACACACAAACAAACAAGATCCAAATCACTCTCTCAAAACCCGTGACTCTCAAACACAACCGTTCTTTTTTACCTGATCATGAGTAGTAAAGTAAGCATCAGAGCAAGCCTCAAAGACACTGTCACAGAAGGAGGCACAAATGCGAAGAGGAACTGATTGAACTCCAACGTCAGGGTGACAAATTGAGCATTGCAAAAGCTCAAACAGAGCCAAGCAATCTTTAGAAGCTTCTCCATGAGTAGCTAATGAAGCAGAGAGCATCCGTGAGCAACAAGTCTTGGCATGGAACACGTTACTCAGGTTAAGATCCTTAAACTCAAGATCAGCAAACTTGGGAAGCTTTCCTTCTTTAGAAACACATACTCTGTTCTCACTTGAGTTAACTGCTTCTTCACCTGAATCACAACAACAACAACGTATGAAACAGAGAGAACACAAGTCGTGCCTACGTTGCAACGAGATCATCTCACTTATGAAACAGGACGAAGAATCAAGATATGATCAAAAGGAACAAAAAGATCGTAACTATGTCAGACTCAAGATGGATTGTTCAACCTTTCACTGTGGGAGGAACTGCCTCCACATCTATCGGTAGGTTATTGATGTACTTGGTGTTATTTGAGCCGAAGACCTCCACCCTTTAACAATTCACCACAAGATAAACTGTCACCAATTAACCTGCATCAATAACCTACCCGGTGGATGTGAAAGCAATTCCTTCCACAGTGAGAAGTTAGCATCGATGCGTTGCAGCGCTTATGAGCGATAGAATGGGTTGTCACAGATACCTTCTAGGGTGGACAACGTTGCAGATGATGCACAACCAGAGAAGAAGAAACGAAAGAGCTAGAAGGAAGGGAAATGAAACCCCGATTGAACAACCTTTTTTTTTTTTTTCCTTTTTTACATAGATTGTTATACTACGTGTTATGAATCAGATATTAATGTATAGAAATTAGAAAGTAGCGTGCAATAAGTATATCAATATTTAAGGAGAGTAACGTATTTAATAAACTTATTGATTATGAACCTAAATGAGTGAATAATGATATCTGAAGAAAAATATTTGCTATCTTTTACCATCTTTACATTCTATAATTATAATGTGTACATATTATTAATGTTAAATAGATCCTATTTCGTCTGGATCAATATCTACAAAATACATAAAGGATAAGTAACAAAATCAACATTCCGTGGAGATTATTGTACTTCTTTTTTTTGTGCAACAGAGATTATTTTACTATACAAGCACATTTCAATATTTACATTGTGATGAAATAGTATATCTTTATATAACAAATTAACAAGTTGGCAAAGAAAGAAATATCACATTGGTTCATCATCTGAAATGATTTTCGTTCACAGCTTGGTTCGTTTGTGTCACAAACAATGAATATAAGGAGAAAACTAGATGTGCAATGTATCAAAAAAACTTACCCGCAATTTGCAAAAAGGAGGAAAAAGCATTTGCAATGTGTCACAACTTACCCACATTCTTTTTTGTAAATCATAATACCCACATGTATAATTATCTGCCCACAGAGGTAAACAGGGGAAACAAATGCGACTTCTCTCGGGTTACATTGATTCGATGAGTAAGCTAAGAACAATGCAAAGTCAAAACTCTCTTGCTAATATTTTCCGTTAGGAAATCACATTTAAGTGTGTTGGGGGAGAGAATTAAGAACACAAAATATCATAACAAGTTTTTTTTTGTGGTTTAATATACAACTTCAACATTCACCTGCTATTACAGAATTTCTTTTAGTTTTCTTAATTCTCTTTTAGATCACTGAGTTCTAATTTTTTACTATTTACAACTTTAGTACCGTGAAGCCAAAACATTCTCTTAACAAGTTTTACTTCAGAACTCAAAAGCATTGTTAAGCTGAATGGAGAAAGAAGGCTGAGCAACATTTGCAAGAGGAGTATCAACTCTAACAACGATTCCAGTCCGACCGATATTCCCATTCCACTTTGACCGACCAAACTGCAATAAAACAAACCAAAACGAGAGTCAATAAGAACAGAAACAAGAAGAGTAACAGAACAACAACAAGAATGGCTTACGGAAACAGATGCAAATGCTGAAGGATGAGCGGTCATTGCACAGCCACAAATCATGTTGATGTTATCATTCAACGAGTGAATAAGCTCGGTTTTCGTCCCGGGATTGCTTCCACCATATGTAGAGCACACACTATGTTTCCATACCAAGATTGTGAGTTTCCATACCAACAGAGAGAGAGAGAGAGAGAGAGAGAGAGAGAGAGAGAGAGAGAGAGAGAGAGAGAGAGAGAGAGAGAGAGAGAGAGAGACCAGTTTTGTTTTTACCTAAGTTGAATTGCTGGTTTCATCATGAGACCGGACTTACGCCAAGCCAAGGCTTGAGAAACACCTACTCCATACGATTTGTCAGGCCAGTTCACCATTGGTGTGATTCTTGTTCCTTGTTTAGTCTGTTAAAATCAAGAAACAAAACAATCAGACTTCTTTTTTCAAGATATTGAAGATGTGAACTGTGACTCTACTTGATCAATAGTGTTATTAACCAACCTTGCGAGAAAAACTAAATCTCATATCTCCTGGATATTGACCTTGCGCTTGAAGAAGACCACCACATAAAGGAACAAAGACACTTGTTGTCAATCCCTCACCAGAGACATACGTTAACTGTCCATTTGGGAACTGCAAATCTACAAATGACTGTTTCATGTGTGGAGTTAGTATCACTATTTACGCAGAGGAAGGTTTTTAAAACTAAGGACACTCACGCAAGCTACAGGATTGAGGCAAATCATTGACATCATAAGCCATCTTCTATGCTTTGACCACAAAGCTGGACAAAGCGAATGCATACCTTTCTGAAAAAGAAGATACCATATAAAGTAGTAAGTATTACACAAGCAACTCAATCATATCACAGAAATTAGTAAGATTATGAGCTCTAAGCAGTACCTTTCTATCATAACCATACCAGAGCAAGTGTTGCTTTGATAAATGAACAGGCAAAAGAAGAGTTGAATCTCGCAGAAACAGCAGCGGTCCAAGCTGGAGAAGAAAAAGAGACGAACTGTCATCTCTAACAGCTGAGCTAGATGAAGAAGCTTCTACTCTCCAAAGATCTCCCCTGGCTGCTAACGAATGTTCCATACCACTTGTCCTACTTTCATAACTTGTCGAAAACTCAACCGTTCCCTACAGTTAATAGAGCAAGAAACTATAGTCTGTAAACAAGGTTCTCTCAAAGCAAGAAACTCCAATGAACTTGATTCACAACATCATTAGTTCAACTAAATCCTATTTTTCAAAAATATCTCAATAACCAACCACAGTGTTCTAAAAATCAGTCTACACAGCGCCTAAAGCCCCCTTATATAGAAAATAAGACCTAAATTCCAAAAATTTGCATATGTTCATATACTCAGATCTCTAACTCATCTCCTACATTTTGTAACCTTTAAACTACAGAACAACAACATCCTAGTAACCAAGATACCTTTGGTCTCCTAAGTAATCCAGCACTACTCAAATCAAAGTCTGTAACTTTCTCCTCAGACATAACAGCAGCGGAGACAGCATCTGTCTTAGTAAACAAAGACTCATCTTTAGTGTCCACATAAACTCCATGTCTCATAGAAACAGACACGTTCTCTTCATGTCTAAACGGCAAGGGCAACCTCCTAAAAAACTGCTGAACCATAACGTTCAATCCAGAGCCGAAATCAACACCAGCTTGACCAATCTTGTTCCCTATATCGAGAATAGCCTCGACGCCGTTGATGGGTTGATGGTTGGAGAATTGGTGAGTAGAGAACTCGAGATCGAATAGCTTCAGTTTCTGGTGACTCGGCCACGGAAACGAAGGAGGGTTGATTTGGATCAAACCCGTGAAGCCCTGAGCGAGTCTGTCAGCTAAGTCTTGTCCGTGTCGCTGAACCTCTTCCCAGGCTTCTAAAGATCTTTCCACAGACATTGAAAAGGATGAGACTTTGCAACAGAGGGAGGAGTGGAGAGGATGAGGGTGAGATTGGGAGTTGAAATTAGGGTTTGGAGAAGTGAGACCCACAAAAAAAGGTTGGAGCTTTTTTTTAAAATTTTTTATTGTGGTGTGTGAGAGAAATTGGATTTAGGGGATGCCATGGAGTTAAAAGCGACAGGGAACTTCAAAGGGAAGTAAGAGAGAGCGGAAGCACACAAGTCGATGAGTTTTGAGATATGATAGGCTTTTCAGGCGAGTCTTTGTCTCTTCTAAAATACAGCTTTGTTCATAAAATATCCAGGAAACTTCTGAATCACACAGAGGATTTTGTTTTTATTTTAAATAAACAAACAGACTAAAGATACAATTTCAAACGCAATTAAGAGTCTGACTGGTTCAAATGCAACGGTTGATGTTGAAGTTGAGGTTGCGGGAGTTTGCAAAATGTGGGTGATTGCGGTCTTTTATGGTTTTAAGAGATTTGTACGACTGGTTCTGCCATTACAAATTGGTGCGTTTGCGAGATATTTATGATTGGTTAACTACCAAATGTAATAGCAGTTAAAATATAAATTAACAATATTTACATTTTATATAATTATAGAAAATACCAAAATCATAAAATTATATATATATAGATATATAAATTATACTTTTAAACTTATAGTTTTAAATTTTAAAAATTATTTTAAATATTTTTTTAATTTTTTAATAATATTAATTGAAATATAGTAGATATATTTTTTTATAATTCCAATTTAAAAAATTTAATGAATATTTTTATTTTTGTATTTATATTGGTTTTTTAAAAAAAATCACCGTCCCGCAACCGTCCGCAATCGCAAACACTAGTTGGAACTAACTTTTGAATTTAAGAGGTTCAGAGCGGTTTGAAGCGGTTCAAAACAGTTTGAGTGATTGTTACAAAACGCCAATAACCGCTACCAACCACAAAAATTATATTTGCGGGTGATAGCAGAAAAACCAGTCAAACCCTAAGTGTGTTCGACCAGCTAAACCGGCCACATGGATATATTATCATGACAAAGATTTCTCCAAACCACACATATATCATTTTTTTAAAAAAAACAAAAGGTTTTCAAGTCCTGATAAAGCATAGCAAAAGCAAAGTTTAAGTCAAACAACGACTTATTTTTCTTGTTGACTTAAGCTAAAACAACATTTGAAGTCTATTAATAGGATGTTCTTATCGCTCATGGTTCTAGAGTAGCTAATTACAAACATTGAATCTCGAATTATTTAGGTTGACTTAGAGATATTTAAACAATTCTGATAGTCTTGAACACATTTCCTATTAAGCTAAGATTATTATAAATAAAACGATGGTTTGATTTAGAAGTCTCTGATGAGTTTATGTTAACTCGTGTATATTGCTTGACCGGACTCATCGATCGATCTTCCGACCAGAAATCGATCGATGATGAGTTTAGTGTGTCAATCGATATTTCTACTGAATAATCGTTCGACACTGTCAAGTGCGACCAGCCGGTCAATAGACTTATTTATTTGAACAATAGTTTAAATAATTTGTTAATCAAGATAGTTAATGCTCTATAGTATCTAGCAAGCTGAATAGCTCTTATAGGATTATAATGCTAATACTTGAATAAAAACCCCACGTCTAACATTTTTTCCATTTTAGTTTCATGAATCTTTGTTTCCATTCTCGATTAAGTAATTTTCTTGCTTGATTGAAATATTTCATGTTTACTTATTTACTGTTTCTGCTATTTATATATTCACCTAGATTGTTACTCGACTATATTTATTAGGTTCCCTAGCTCCTCGTGATTCGATCCTTAAGTACTTCAACTGAACCTCTTTGTGAGAGTAATTCACTCCTTAGGATAATTTGAGTGATAACAATAATCTAACTAACCTACATAAAATCTATACCTGACTTATAAAGATTATAACTGTTAGCGGTTCCAAAAAAAAACATGTTAGTGATAACGACAAAGAGTGCCTCAGTTTATGCTTTGGCTCATCAAACTGGCTTGGATAACCATATGAGCATTTTTCCATCTCATCCTCAAGTGCTCTTGTTAAAAAAAATAACATAAAACCGTGAGGGAAATAAAGAGCAAACTCATTTGATCCATTATTAATCTCATATGAATCACCTTAATTAGACTTCCAGCAACAATAACATCAACCGACCACTTTGGATTAAAGTATCCACAAGACTAAGGGTTTGTTCGCACAAATTAGGCTGTGATAGAAGTAGATTTTATGTGTTTATACAGATTACCCTAGCAAGTGAGGAGTCAATAGCATGCTCAGTATGTACAAACACGCAGTTCATGTACGCAAAGATACATTTTTTAGAAAAGTCAGACCTTTCGAATCCAATATGGTTCAGGAAAAGACATAGTCATAGAGTTAAATAAACATACAATAACCCCTTGTTTCTATCCTTCATCATGTGTTGTTTTCACATGCTTCAGTACCCTATTTCTCCACAACATGTCCCTATTAAGGGTCTGACTGGTTACAACGCAGCGATTGCGGTTGCGGGCGTTTGTGGATGCGGGAGATTGCAGTTTTAAGCGTTAGTAAGAGATTTATACGACTGGTTCAACGGTTAAAAATTGTTGCGTTTTCGGGATACTTTTGACTGGTTTTTCGGGATAATTTATAATATAAATAATAAATTAACAATATTTATATTATATATAACTATCAAAATATTAAAATCAGATTTTCATGATAAATATAAAAGTTTTATTGAAAAAACTGCAATATTAATTTTTTAAAAAAATAAAGAAAATATTTCTTTTGGAAATTTTATAATATAAATATTCCATTTAAAATTTTAATTCAATATTTTATTTTTATATTTATATAGTTTTTTGGTAAAAAAATATTTGTTATCCTCCCGCAATCACCCGCAAACGCTAGCTGGAACCAGCTTTTGAATTTTAGAGATTCAGAGCGATTTGAAACGGTTTATAGCGTTTACTGTGATTGTTGCAAAACGCCAACACCCGCTACCAACCGAAAAGCTGCGTTTGTGGGTGATAGTGGAAAAACCAGTCAGGTCCTAATAAGAAGACAATCAGAAGCAACCCAAAACTGATACCAATAATAACAAAGAACACATCTTTTTTGAAAAAAATAGTATTAACAAGAGATATTTACCATGGGAAGGCCACCAACTACTTACATCGAGAGAAAAGATCTGGTAGAGTATAACTTGAGAAACCAGTCGCTTCTGGAGTCAATGGTCTACATCTTTTTTCTTAGCTCTCCATCTGTTACGTCTTAGGCACTTCCTTGCCAAATCACCTGAGACAAAGTGAAATTGTGGCAAATTAGTCTAAGGAAAGAGATCAGTTCAATAGAAGCAAACATGATGGCAATGAGAGAAGGTAAGAGATCAAGTCACCAGTTCTTCAATGGTTGAATCTGATGGTTGTTGCGCAATCAGATGTTGAACTTCATGTTTGCAGTGTTTTTTTTTTTATATGAGGAAGAGTTTCAGTGAGGTCCAAATCTGCAATCGTTTTTGTGATGAACCTATTAAAGACAATCTATTGAACAGCTCAAGTCTACATAATTTCGAGCTCCAAACAACAAAATAGGATCATGAGCAAATGTAAAAGTATTAAAAATATAATATGATTTGATAGATAGAAATCTTGTGTACGCAAAAGAGGGAGGTTGCGACGGGATTTAATGATCGTCGGCGACAATCTCTCTTTTGACAGGAAGCCCTTTTCAAGGGAGATGTCTCTCAACAATTTATCTTCCATGAGTGCCCAAAAAATCTGACTTTCCAAATATACACAGAGAGTTCAAAATGACAGATTATTTTTCTGTACCCACAATATACAATTCTAGAGATTTTTTCTATCATCCAATTCATTTAAATCAAATGACCCAGATGAGAAAATTTACCAATAAATCTCTTGCAAAGGTCAAAGGAAAATCTCCACAAAGAGTACTGACTGGACAGTAGAAAAAGACATTCAAGAAAGATTGCATCGATCGATGTATTGAAGCTCAAGAAGTGGACATAGTTGATTGAATGCCATAACTGCAAACATTTCTCAGAATCATCAATGAGAAGGAGAAGCTGGACCGTGAGCATTTCACACAGAAAAGACTTTTGGCCAAAATCATCGTCGGCGGCTCTGTTCTGCGTGTCCAACTGATAGAGTTTAGAAATCCCTAACTCCTTTATTGATCTTCAATGTCAGATTACAAGCAAGAACAGAGATTACAAGATGATAAACGAATAGCTTTGAGCTGACTCCGGCTAGGCTCTCATGGCGAGCTTCACCTTCGTCACCGATCTCATGGCGATCGGGTCAAGATGACTCATGGCGTCAATCTTCATACAACATCAAAGCATGCCTCATCTTCCTCTCCAACTTCCTTTTTATACTCAACTTGTTCACCCCACAGCTTCCAAGTTCGTAACGGCAAACCTTCTGAACTAAATCAAGGCTCTCTTGAGTCTTTCTCATTAAACACGTCAGCGTCCTTCCTGCCACGTCAGACTCAAGCTACTAGAAGTCTATCAATACTTCCCCCATAACGACAAGCTTGCCCACAAGCTTGGAAGAAGAAAAGAAACGTCTGGTGTCCAAGGATAAGATCATGATAAAGCTTATCCTGCATACTTGAAGGTCTTGTTGTTGCTTCTGCAAATGGCCAACGTAGCAGCTGAAGTATCCACCTTATCTTTATACTTGAACATCCAAGACTTAGGCATTTTACTTCTCCGCCTTTGTTGCATCACTTTGCTGCCCTTGTGAACAGACAAGCCACTCCACATTCCTCCACAGTCACGGCTCTGCCCTTTGCCATCATTTCCACTTATATTATACACATAAGCTCCTTGTACGTTAGGTTGCAGAACTTCTACCAAAACAATTATCTTTCTGAGCTGTTGTTTGTACTTAAACATATACGTCTTGAAGGACCTTTTCTTTTTATGACTTTGTTGTACCCGCACTCGTAGCAGATTACACTCGTGCTGCATTAATGACAAGTCATTGTCTTGAGGTAACACATGAGGCAGAAATGATGAAACTCTGAACAGCTCATGTATCAACGGCTTGGATTCTTCCTTTCCTTCTCTATCATATCTCCAAATCAACACAGCCAAGATGAACGAGCAAATACGTATCTTCTCATATACTCCAACCCTCGAAAATAAGCTTGACCTCAAGCTTGTGCTGAGCCTAATGATAGAATCACTCTCATAAAAAGACCCACGTTGCTGCAACGTTAAGAACCAGTACTGCCAAGTAGCTGCAGAAATCATATCAGAACTGGTGTCGTTCATATATTTTTGTTCCATGATCTCAAGCTGTACACCACAGTTCCCAAACGGCTGCAGAAATTTGTATTTCCACTTCCAAGTTTTAACAAACTTCCTTTGCTGGTGGTTACTTGGTACTCTTTTCACTTGAGGATCACTGCAAGACTGCAACATACCAGCCAACACGAGATATTTCTTCACATTTTCTGCATAGCACCAACCCATCCAACGTAACACATATACAGCTTGTAACAAGCTCACTGACTTCTGCTCCCCATCAAACAAACAGTTTAACTGAGACCTCTTTAAAATTTTCCAATTAGCTCCTCTCAACTCCAGCAACCCGTGGAGATGTCTCTGGTCCATTCCTAACATTCTCCTGTCCAAGATAGACACTGTGTAATCTGACACTGTTTTTAAGTGTTTCACTCGGGTAATGAATCTCTGCAAATTCTTGGTTCTGAACTTAAACTTCCAAGTCTTAGGAGACCTCCATTGCTTCTTCTTACAGGTTACAGCCACAAGAAATTCAGAATCTGAAATTTGTTTGAAGTTCACCACTCTCCTAAGCATGAGTCTCTGAAAGTTCCTGTCTTTGAACTTATACCTCCAAGCTTTAGGGTACTTGTCTTTCTTCATCTTACATGGCATTCTTCTTAACACGGGACGTTGAGCAAACGCTTGGTGCACATCATGATAGTTTAAGATTGATGAATGTTTCTCCTGCACCAACCCTGTCACAAGAACATGTATGTTGCCTGACTTTAATCTGCCTCTCAAACTAGCCTGTTGATCCAGCTTAAGAAGTGAGTCAGTCTGCAGCATTACTTCTGGTTTTAGATGCACCGTTACTGCAGCACAACCCGTAACATCACCAGTCTCACAGTGCATATCTTCAGCACGTGAATTCTTCAGTATGGCCTCTGTTTCTTGAACAGGTGCAGGAATCATTTTTTCCTGGTGCACTCCTGCAACAGAAGCGACAGAAACTTCTTCCACATATGGAGTTGCCTCTTCAGTTTCTAGATCAGTAGAAACATCTTTCTCAGCTGGTGATGATGTCTTCTTCACCAGTACTAACTCAGGCACAACTTCACTGCTAACAGATGATTCATTCGCTTGGTCAGTTGCAAAAAGTACATCTCGCTCAAGCAATGTTTTAGGGTGCATAGAAACAGCCAGCACACTTTCAGTCTGCTTCACCATTACTACTGTTTCAGGAACAAACTCGCAAACCAAATCTTTCTGGTGTACTTCTGCTACAAAGGTTAAAGGAACTTCTTTCACCTGAATGCTCTGCTTCTCTACTTCTGTCTCATGAACAACATTCTTGTTGGAGCCTTTTGATACATATGTCCTTCTCTTCCGATCATAATCATCTATCCATCGCTGCATCCTCTGCTCAGATTCTATCTTTAACCTAACTCCATCAGGATCATCTTTCTCCGCAAACACCAACAACAAGGAATCTTTCAACTCATGCCAGGTCTTAAAAGGAGATATCCTTTCTAACGATTTAACATATTCTTTGGATCTACCATCCATGAATAGCTTAGCCCAAGCTATCTTGTCAAGCTCTGAATGTTTAAAGAAAGAGAATGAAAGCTCCATATATGAAATCCATGGCCGCAACTCACTTGAAACTCCACTAAAAACTGTAACTTCTTCAGAACTCATCGTCACGATCCGATTTCAACACGCTTGTATCTGCACCACCGCTCCGATCAAATCACGTCGTCTTCTCCGATTCGTCACACAGCCGCAGCACCGCGTTGAATCTGAACCAGTATCACCGCACCAATGATAGAGTTTAGAAATCCCTAACTCCTTTATTGATCTTCAATGTCAGATTACAAGCAAGAACAGAGATTACAAGATGATAAACGAATAGTTTTGAGCTGACTCCGGCTAGGCTCTCATGGCGAGCTTCACCTTCGTCACCGATCTCATGGCGATCGGGTCAAGATGACTCATGGTCAATCTTCATACAACATCAAAGCATGCCTCATCTTCCTCTCCAACTTCCTTTTTATACTCAACTTGTTCACCCAACAGCTTCCAAGTTCGTAACGGCAAACCTTCTGAACTAAATCAAGGCTCTCCTGAGTCTTTCTCATTAAACACGTCAGCGTCCTTCCTGCCACGTCAGACTCAAGCTACTAGAAATCTATCACCAACAAAGATAAAAAAAATATTATTAACATCTGGGCCTGTATAAAAATCAGTAACAAAATGAATCTCGGGACTGAATACTTAACCTAGGGGTGGGCACGGATCGGATATCCGGGTTTTTTAAAGGTATTTGTGATTTGCTTCGAATGTTACGGATATCTAATTTTGGTATTTGCTTTGCTTCGAAAAAATACGGATATCCGAAAAAACGGATATCCGGAAAATAAATAGATATTTGCGGATATTTACGAATATTTACGGATATCTCATCCATTTTAAGTAGTACAAATAATCTTAAGATTTTGATACAAATTTGCTTTGCAAAAATATTTTTTGCATGATATATAAAATAAAACTTAAAAGAACTAGTGAATTTATAGATTTTGTAATTTTTTAAAGTTTAAGTTACAATTACAGTAACACAAAATTTAAGAAAAAAATATAATTTTCAAAAATATTTTATCTCTTTTTATGTAATACTTTTATAGAAGTAATAATTTGAATAGAATTGTTCAAAATCATGTGCTAAAATAATAATTATATAATTTTATACAATTAAAATTTTAAATATAATCAAAATATACATATATTTATATATTTACGGATCGGATCGGATATCCGCTTTCCAAAATTTTAATATTTGTGATTTGCTTCGATTTTAACGGATATTGAATTTTAGTATTTGCT
>CAKOAT010064043.1:830169-1025716 GCA_932364175.1 Eruca vesicaria subsp. sativa | reverse complement strand
CGAATCAAATATAACGGATAAAATGCCCAGCCCTAACTTAACCCACTCAACATAAATGACACGTGGAGATTATTGCCTCCATGGAGAAAAAAGACACTCTCTCTTATTTATAAAAACTCAGACTTATTGGTGTAGAAACATTAATGAACAATTAGTTAAACCATTTGACTAAAAGAGGTTTTCACATTTTTGTTTTGTTTATTGCATCAATTTTAAGCACTGCCCTAATTACAACATATGGCAAAACAAGTAAAGAGAAAAGAAAGTCGCAAATGGAAAAGCTTGAAGAAATGACACTCTTTCAACAATAATGAAATGTGACAACCATAAGCTCTTTCTGATAATAAAACAACAGCATGTGTAATGTGTCAGCATTGTATGATTGTTATTTGAAACGACAAAAATAGACAATGAAACATATGCATCCACAAAAAGGATCATCCATGCAACCGAACTATGTGGCATAGTGACCATTTTGTCAAGAACCTTTCTTTGCTAGAACTTATGTTCCAATTCCAACCTGACGGCCTCGAACGAGGCAACATGAGCAACAAAATTCTCAAAGGGAGCTCTATTTCTTTTTTGCAGAGGAGGTGATTGAAAAACAGAGCAAATGGGTTTCCAACAATTATCTGGTGGAGAAGTGCGTCTGGAGATTTGAATATTCAAAGGAAGAAAAATTGCACTCTGATAATCTGTAAGATCAAATCACTCTTTAATGTTCAGTTCTCTGACTTGGCATCGTGGAGCATTCACACAGAAATGAAAAGTCTTTGTTAGTGAAAACAATAACTCTTCATAGGAGACTTGTTAAGTCGAGCTTTAATTTCCTCCACAAATGTACGATTAATATCCAATGATCTAGAGTCCCCTAACATCATTTGTTTCACAGCGACAAAAAGCTATACAAACAAAGTAAAAAAATGATGCATCATTCTTGCACTGAAAAAAGGATGAGGATGATGATAATATGGAGCGTGTGTTTGATTTTCTCTCTTTCTTACTCAATATTAGCGTTATCTTATCCTGTTGATCTCTTTTGTCGTCCAGACCAGAGGGATGCTCTTTGGGAGCTCCAGAGCGAGTTCCGTTTCAGTGGAACATCTACTGATCCGAAGAGTTGGAGAAACAACACAGATTGCTGTTCTTGGAGTGGTATCACTTGTGATCTTAAGACGGGGATGGTCACTGCGGTAGACCTTTATGGCAGTTCTCTCAATGGAACTTTGAGGTCTAATAGTAGCCTGTTCAGACTAAAACATCTTCAAAATCTGTATCTTGGCTCATCTGATCTTACGGGTATTCTACCAGATTCCATCGCCAACCTCAAATATCTGAGGGTTTTGAGTTTTTCTGGTTGCAAATTCTCTGGAAAGATTCCTTCGTCACTCGGAAATCTTTCTTTCCTCACAAATCTAGATCTTTCTGGAAATTATTTCACGGGTGATCTACCGGGTTCGATGGGCCATTTGAACCAACTAACAGAGTTGCAACTTGAAAATACCAATCTCAGTGGGAGCTTTCCTCTTGTGCTACTCAACTTGACGAAGCTCACACTTATCAACCTTGCATCTAACCAGTTCAAAGGTATGCTTCCATCTAACATGAGTAGCCTCTCGAAACTTGACAGTTTTGATATAAGTGGAAATATATTTTCTGGATCTATTCCGTCGTCTCTCTTCATGATTTCTTCGTTGACCAAACTTAGGATGAGAAGTAACAACTTCAGTGGTCCTCTTGAAATTGGAAATATCTCTTCACCATCTAAAATTACAAATTTATACCTTGGAAGAAACAATTTCAATGGGCCAATCCCAAGATCTATATCGACACTAGTCCGGCTCAAGTTACTTGATCTCTCTTTTTGGAACACAAAGAGGGGCATAGTGGATTTCACCATCTTTTCGCCTCTCAAGTCACTTACCTTTCTTGACCTCTCCTATATGAATACAAGAAGCATTCTTGATTTGAGTCTTTTCTCACGTCTCATGGTAATTCGCGACCTGATCCTTTCTGGGATTAGTTTGAAGATCAGTCCAACTTTCCGTCTTCCCTCATCAATAGAATTACTGATTTTATCATCATGCAATATTGTTGAGTTTCCCAAGTTTATACAAAACAAAACCTTTTTGTATTTCTTGGACATTTCTGCTAATCAAATAGAAGGTCAAGTACCAGAGTGGTTATGGAGGCTGCCGGCGCTGCGGTATGCAAACATTTCTCATAATTCCTTCAGTGGTTTTGAAGGATCAGCTGATGTTATTCAAAGAAGCGCAACACAAATGCTTGATATAAGTTCAAACGCATTTCAGGAACCATTTCCTTTGTTACCAACATCTATGATGCACTTTACATGCTCCAATAATCGGTTTTCAGGAGAGATTCCTAAAAGTCTATGCGATTTGGTTTCTCTTAGTACACTTGTTTTATCCAACAACAACTTCAGCGGTTCTGTTCCCCGTTGTTTTGAGAATTTCAGTAATTCTCTTTCGATCTTGCATCTTCAAGGTAACAGCATTTCCGGGGTTCTTCCAAAGGAATCTATTAGTAACCAATTGATATCACTTGATGTTGGTGGCAACCGATTATCAGGAGAACTCCCCAAGTCTCTGATCAACTGCACGCTTCTCGAGTTTTTGAACATGGAAGACAACAAGATCAATGACACTTTTCCTTTCTGGTTGAGCTTGTTGCCCAATCTTCAGATTATAGTCCTTCGTTCTAACGAGTTCCACGGGCCAATATCTTCTCGCAGGGATTCTTTGAGCTTCCCCAGGTTGCGAATCTTTGACATTTCAGAAAACTACTTCACTGGAGTTTTACCATCAGACTATTTTGTGGGTTGGAGTGCAATGTCATCGGTCATCGACATTGTCGATGGTCTACCGAGTAGGTTTGCTGGACGTAACTTAGAATACTATATAAAATCGGTGAGCATGGTGAACAAAGGATCTGAGAGGGAGCTGGTTGGGATTGTTTTTAAAATGTACAAAACTATTGATGTCTCTGGAAACAGACTTGAAGGAGATGTTCCTGAATCAATTGGTTTTCTCAAGGAATTGATTGTTCTCAATATGTCAAATAATGCTTTTACAGGAAGCATTCCACCATCTCTAGGGAACTTGACCAATCTCCAGTCATTGGATCTATCTCAGAATGGCTTATCCGGCATAATCCCACCAGAGCTCGGAAAACTCACATTTCTAGCTCGGATGAACTTCTCTTACAATAGGCTTGAAGGTCCAGTACCACAAGGAACTCAAATTCAAAGCCAAAATAGTTCTTCATTCACTGAGAATCCCGGGCTTTGTGGCCCTCCTCTTCAAGAAACATGCGGTAGAGGAGAAGAAGACGCAACAAAGCAAGAGAAAGACGAAGGAAAGGAAGAAAAATATCAAGTATTGAGCTGGATTGCGGCTGCAATAGGCTATGTACCTGGTTTTGTGTGCGGACTCACCATCGGTCTCGTTCTTACTTCATATAAACGTGACTGGTTCATGAAGATCTTTCACTCTTCTACTTAATCCAAGCATCACTTCTTACTGGGCGTGGATGGTGTCTCGTTGAAATAATAAATAAAATAAATTGTATCAACTTTCTTAATACTTGTTTTAAATCATATATTTCTTATCAGATTGCCTATTTTCCTTTAAAGCGTAACTTGGATATAAATCCGTCTATCTATTCAGGGTTTGCGTTACATGGCTACCAACACATTGTTTACGTAATCTCTTTCTTCTATGTACTGATCATTCTCAAATTTGCTTTAGCGATGTATTGAATGTTATAGGATTTTTAATGTAAAAACCTCTCAATTAAGTATATTTCAAGTAAAAACCCCTAAATTAAAGATTCAATAGAAAACTCCCAACCTAAATTATGTTAATGAATCAGACTCTCTGTCCCATTTTAAATTTAAAATACTCCGTTTAGATGGAAGGCAGAGTTTAATAAATGCAAAAGAAAACGATCTGGTTTTCTTCTCTTAGTCGCAGTCCCAAATTAAAATTAATAGGTTTTTTCAAGTTTATAATTGTTCATCTTCTTCCAAGTAATTCATGTGCCTGTAAACTAGGAAGAAGTGTTGAGAATGAATCTGTTATTATCTCTCGTCACAAGATACATATATATATATATACACTACATTGCTTAGTTGTCATGTTTTCCATAAATTTAGGTAATTTTGTTTATTTATCATATTTATAATATTATATATAATTTATTTATAAATAAAACGAATTTATACGAATATATGATATTATAGAAAATAAGATAATTCTTGTGAATTATGTTGTTATCTAAAAATATATTTTAGGAATTATCTTATTATCTAAAAATATATTTTTATATATAAAACTTAAAAAGATAATTCTTATGTATTATGTCATTATGTTAAAAATATGGTTTTCTATTATAAAACTTAAAATTAAGATATAAAAATTATATTATTAATAATTAAATTTATATTTTATAAAATAAGTTAATTCTTATGTATTATTATCTTGAAAATATATTTTTCTATTATAAAATTTAAAATTAACATGTAAGAATCTATAATATTATATTTAAGAAGTGAATTTGATGTTTGTTGATTTTTCATATTTTCCATGATTTTAAGTAATTTTGATAATTTATCATAATTTCGTTAATTTTATATATAAAAAACAATTTTATATTAATAGTATCAGATTATTAGAAAATAAGATATTTCTTATGTATTAAGTTGCTGTCTTGAAAATATATTTTTGTATTATAAATTTAAAGTAAGATATAAAAAGTTGTAGTTATTCTTATATATTATATTGTTATCTTGAAAATATACTTTTCTATTATATAATTTGAAAGTATAATAGAAAAATTATCTAATATGAATCAAATATAAATTATTACTTAAGAAAAAAATATTTAATTGCCGATTCATTAAGTTCTCCATGATTTTAGGTAGTTTTAATTGTATGTCATAATTTTTATAATTTTATATAATTAAAAAATTATCATATTATATTTTTAGAAAATAAATAAATTATGCATTATATTGTTATCTTTAAAATATGTTTTCTATTATAAAATTAAAATTAAGATATAAAAATTACATTAAATATAAATTAAGTAAAAATGGTATAAATATTATAATTAAATAGAAAAGCAAAATAATTATAGAAATATATTGTTTTAAATATTTTTGAAGTTTGAGTTTTGTCATTAATAATTATTTGATGTTTGATTTTTACTTTTTGAAAACATAAATAATAACTTATTATGCTGACTTTTAAATTAATGAAATATCAATTAATAAATATTTATAAGATAATTATGCCCGCAAGTGCGGGCAAAACACCTAGTACGCTGTGTTTAGCGTTAAGGGGACAAGTAACGGAGGGTCTGATTCATTGAGATAATTTAGGTTGGGGGACTTTCCGTTAAATCTATAATTTAGGGATTTTTACCCAAAATAAATTTAATTAGGGGGTTTGTATGTTAAAAATCCATATTTAATTTATTTATCAAATCTCTTATAAAATATTATACAGTTCTACTTTATAACTATTGAATATAGTTAATTAGATCAAGTGGAAAATAAATCAAATACTCTAAATTTATATTATAATCTTTTCTTTGTAAATAAAAGATTACTTAATATTAATTAAAACTAATTATATTTTTATTTATTTAACAAAAACTATTTAATAAGGGTTTAAGCTTACCAAAATATTTATGATTACTAAACTTTAAATCCAAAGTTTATACTTTATACTATCCCAGTATCCCACACTTATTTTAAAATAACTAAATGATTTTTCTTTCAAGTACACACAGAATATATATATATATATATATATATATATATATTCACTTATTTATTGTAAAAATATTTCCAATACAAACTAAAAGTATATAATATATATTATGTTGATAGATAATTTTTTTTTGTAATTCAAACAATAATAGGTAAAATAAAGGGAAAATTGTCAAGGACAACTTTCAAATTTGATTGAAATAAAGCACCAACTTTCTCATACGCCAAAAAAACACTCAATTTTTGTTGACAAACCATTTTAAAGATAACAATATAATGCATAATTTATTTATTTTCTAAAAATATAATATGATAATTTTTTAATTATATAAAATTATAAAAATTATCTAATATGCATTATATTGTTATCTTTATAACTGAAGTAATAATAAATAAAATTATAAATAAAAACTATAAATAAAACTCAATGTAAAATAATTAGTTAACATACATTACTTGAGTACTTAGTTATAAAATGATAAGAATATTTTAATGATTTACGATTAATTTTTGTAAATATTTATATAATCCTATTTGAATTATGTTTTATAATTTTATTTTTAAAAGGTTGTTGATAAAATATTAATTCAACTATTGATTCTTAAATGAGAAGAGTTATCGGTTAACGAATTATTCATGATTATTTATATTTATGATAAAGATCTTCAAACAAATCTATATAATTTCTATAAAAATTTTACAAGAAGTTTTCTGCATTTAAAGAAAAATAAGTTTCACCAAAATCGATAACTCATTTAGTTTTAAAAATCAAGAATTGAAGTAATATTTCACTAACAAATTTTTATAAAACATAATCCGAGTAGGATTATACAAATATTTTTACAAAATTAATCATAAAAAATTTAAAAAAAAAATCATAATCATTTTTTAACTAAAATACTCAATTAAGGATATGTTGATTAATTATTTCACATTGAGTTCTGTTTATATTTTTGGTTTGAATTTATTTTTTCCCGTAAAATATATGAAAACGTTGTATAGTTGTGTACAACAGTTTATATGGTGGCTTCTCATATACAACCTCTCATATTCTTGTCGACGAGTAATTATCGTAGATCTTTGAATCATATGCATCATACAGCTTTCTTTCTATTCGTTTTCTTTCCCATGTTTCAAACGGTTTCCTCCGTGAGTCTGAGACTAAGTTCTGATCATGCAGATATAATTCAAAATATAAAATAACAGTAATAACAATACCAGCTTGATATTCGTTTCTGGCCAGTACGTAACAATTACTGTGATATCCCCTATATATTATTTGAGAATCATTTAAAAAGTTGTAACCTTAAGTTTGTAAGAATTAAAAATAACCTCAATCCTACGTGGCATAGCTCTTTGCCTTCTATTTCAAATCCCAAGGATTCTAGAGCATGTGATATAATATATAGTTTAAAAATTATATTTTCTAGCAATATAATATTCTGTAGGCTATAGTTGGTCGCATATATCAAATATTTATTGTTTCGCATACTTTCCTTAAATAAAACCTACGGAATTACCTAATATGATCAAAATATATATATATGACAATTAATGATTTTAAACAATAAAGAGATAACAATCTGTATATTTTTTTAATTTTGTTTATTTCTTTATTATTAAAATAAATTACATAATTACATTAATCATATAATAAAAATCTAGATTTTTTTTTGTGTATGTTGTATTTCGAATTTTTCAAAATGAGTATAAATTACTAAAACTGTTAAAAGTCCCACATAAACTTTTAAGATCAAGGTTTTAATTTTTTTTTCTATACTAAAATATAATGATTATATGACCATATGAAGAAATAATTTTTGTTGATATATATTTAATATCTTTTTAATTAAACTATACATCATATGAAAATACATACTTATATTTTGATATTTGCCTTGAACATATATTGAAAAGTTAATATTTTAATTTTGAAATATGTCATTGTTTTTTTAAAATGATTATTAATTATTGAAACGACTAAACATCTCACAGTAAAAAATATTTGTTGGTGTAAAGTTTTGTTACACAAATATGCAAATAATAATAAAATCATATGAGTAGAAACTTCATTTAATAAATATCCATATTAAAAGTGTGTTATATTACTATGTTTATATCATTTAAATTTAATTATATATTATATACAATATATAAGATTGATTATTTTGATTTATTTACCCTAATTGTGAATAAACAAGAGTAATAGTTAAATTTATATGCATACGCCAATTTATTACATAATACTCCCTCCGTTTCAAATTATATGTCATTCTAGAGTAAAATTTTCGTTTCAAAAAAGTGTCGTTTTATAATTTCAATGCAAAATTTATTGATTTTAAAAGTTATTCTATTTTTTTATTGGTTAAAAAGTGGTTAGGTGTATAGGTAATTGTGTTTTTATTTTGAAAATATGTAAAATTAATTGTTTTCTTAATCTGCGTTCAAAACTCTAGAATGACAAATAAATTGAAACGGAGGGAGTAGTAACTGATTTCTTAATTATTTAATATATATTTATTATCTTATTATTTATAATATGCATAAAAATATAAAATCAATAATAAATATAAAATCAATAATAAATATAAAATCAATAATAAATATAAAATATTTATTGTGAATTAAGTGCAGATCTTAACCTAAGTATGTATCTCTTTAATTATTTTAAAGCTTAAGTATTTTCTAAAACAAACGAAATGAGAATAAAATTCAAAATAAATATTTATATCGAGTAATAACCAAAATATAAAAAAAAACATAGCAAGAGAAAAGTGGAAGATAAATATGACTGACACGTGAACGTAAACTTCTCATAACCATAATTAATTTTTAAATTATTAAATCATGATATAAAACTGAGTTAATTTTTAATTTTTTAAATCATAATGGTTATGTTAAATCATGACTATAATTAATTTTAAATTGTTTATTTGTATTTGAAAAACTTAAAATATTGTTTTAAAAATAATAATTTGTAAACAAAATATCATTTTCTAATATTATTAGACAGATAAATAAATTATATTAAATTAGTTTTGAAACTTTATATATTTTAAATGCAAATATTTTACCAATTACTTCTTAAAAAACATTAGGGAACTTGCTAATAGTCTACCAATCAACTCCAGTGACATTCCATTTATTTTCCATCACTCGAACACTGAAAAGTGAAAAGATATATGAAATCAGATCCATTAAATTCTAAGATTTGATCGACATTTCTAACTAAAATTGTTTCTTTTCATACGTATAGATAATTATATAAAAATTTCAAAATTCTTAAATTTCGAATACATACAAAAACAATCATATGGGAATTTTAAATTTGGTAATACTAAAATTTTATATTTTAATTACATATATTCACCCTGCGCAAGGCGCAGGTCTTATCCTAGTAAACAAATATAAGATAACAAACACAAATTCTTCTGTAGCCAATCTGGATGAACCATGCCGGTTCACGGTAGCTATCTGCAATTTGTATTCTTCTCGTCGTGCTGTTTTCTGTGATAACTCATCCTGTGGAAGCTCAAAACGCTGTAGTGCACCAATCATAACTCTTCATCAAAAAAAAAAAAACTCTTCATCATAGGAAGAAACTACTTCCACATCCAAGAGTCGGGGTAGGTTATTGATGCGCTTGACGTTACTCGAACCCAATACTTCATCCTTTAACAACTCTCCACAAGATAAGTTGTCACCAATTGATATGCGGTTTAATTGGTAACAGCTTATCTTGTAAAGAATTATTAAAGGGTGAGGTCTTGGGTTTAAGTAACGCTAAGCGCATCAATAACCTATCAGTGGATGTGGAGACAGTTTTCTTCCATGATGAGAGTTAGGGTTGGTGCGCTGCAGTGCTGTGACTTTCCACGGGATAGGTTGTCACATTTTCATCAACAGCAATATGTCATTTTCTGTATTGTTATCCGGTTAGGTTCTCTTTTCATATACATATCAGAAAAAATAAATAGAAGTATTAAGCAGACCAAACCTAAGCCAACCACATCCGGCTCATATATTGTGTTAACAGCTACCCCGTAAGGTCTCACACATAAAGTTACATTCCAAAATCGCATCAAGTACGATGGGCTATGTTTTTGAGTCTCTGTGAGCAACCTTGAGACTGAGTCTTGTACCTCTTCAGTCTGAGGAACTTGTAGGTTCGGATGAGTCAAGTCCAACCATATAGTGTTATGAGTTTAATTTCGTCACAACAAACAAATGTAAGTTCTTTGAATTGATATCCCATACACATAAACTTTGGTTTGGAAACTTGCACTTCTCTTTTAAGACTCAAGCCATTGAGGCAAAAAAAAAAAGATGATCGAATCAGTCTCAAAGGATAAGGCGGCAATCAAGGACCATACAAGAAGAAATCTTATACTCGATCATCGACATAATTCAGTTTGGAATATCTAGGAAAGTCTTAGCTGCTTCTTTACATCAGAATTTCTCTATCAAAGCTACAACTATTATATGATGTCACCAACATTAACTGAATTCATCATTCCAGTATATGCAATTGAAGCATGATCCTATTTTGAAAATTTTGGATTTTGCCTTTGCATTTTAATTTCATTACAATTACATGCCACTCATTTATTTTTTTTGTATAACAAAGTAAATTAACATTGCCTAAAACATTCTAACCAAATAATTGAGTATTTCTAAATAAAATCTAACCGAATTATTCATTAGTCATAAAATTTCTCAGCAACAGATTTATTCATTAACTAAATAATGGATAACAATTCACAAAAAAAATTCAAGACATCACGTCTAAATATAAAAAATAATATATTGTTATCAATAGATAAATGGGTCCTATATTCGTTTACTTAAGCAAAACATTTGTTACAGTTGTATAACCATTACTTATATCATGATTAACTAGGTGTTGACCCGCGCCCGGCGCGGGATGAGTGATGGAAAGAGGTTATTACTATAATATGTAAGATAATATAATATAAATTTATTTGTCTTTTTTGTTAGAGCAAAGTTTGTGTATTGGATATGTCCATTGGTTGAAGTGTTTATATGAGTAAAAAAATTCAGAGTAAGGAAATATTTTCATTAATTTATTAAATAATTTATGAAAAATAAAACAGAAAAATATAATTGTTCATTTCATAACCAAAGTATGATGATAATAAAATAAATAATTGTAATATATTTTTGTATATGGTATATTTTGAATTTTTAAAACTTACGTATATTTATATATTTAAACAATTACTTATATATTTATAGAATCATTGAATGTTAAGAAAACCTTTATCTAAGAAAGAAAATATACATAGTAGAAATTTTTATATTTTAAAAATAAAAAAAAAATAAATTAAATGAAATATCATGTATCCCACCAAAAGACACTGTTTGGAATCTTCAAAAGTTAGTCTTTAGCCAGCTTAACTTATGTAAATAAACATCAAAATAAATTAATCAAGAAACATTAAAATGTTCATGTATACTTCTTTTTGAGAACTTCTATCCTTGGAAGTTCAGGATCAAACGAAATGTGAGAACATCATTCAAATTTCTTCTAATTATATATTTGAAATGACCAACTAAATAACTTATATCACATATATATATACATATATATATATATGTGTGTATGTGTATATATATACATATATATATATATGTATGTGCAAGAGCTATACGGTAAAATACCTTCTTCCCACTCAATGGATCATAAACTTAAAACACATAACACAACATGAGCATCCGTGGAGGTTCAAAATCAAGTAAATCCTGAGCGTTAGTTATATAATCGATACACTTGATTCCAGTGAACTTGTTTGCAAAGATCAATATAAAACGTAATATTAATAAAACTATTTACAAAGACATAATTTCATATGAACATGTTTGTAATAATCAATATATAAGAATATTAATGCAACTATTTAAAAAAAAAAACTAAAAAGGATATCATAAGAATGAGGATCACAAACTCGAGATAACTTAAACCTTCACTCCTAGGTTTTCGAACAATTGCTTTATGTAAATTAATTATTTTCACAGAACTTTTTTTTTGGTATCGCAATTTTTTTTTAGGTTGGTTGTGATTCTGTAGAAATAACTTTAGTTTGATATATATATATATATATATATATATATATATATATATATATAGACATCAAACTTAGGCTTTAGCCACACAAGATTTGAGTTACAAACGAAAATGTTTGGAAAATTCAGAAAGTATTGATTTACTATAGTATTTAACCATAAACCAAGTATGTTTGACCATAGATCAACAATAAGTACTTGTGCATCACCATTTATGTTTATTCAATACTTAAGAAAAATCATGGAACTTAATTGAAGGGATTCTTTGAAATTTATTAAAGGGATTCTTTGAAATTTATTAAAAATTTTAGAGAACTATAAGGTTAAGTAGTATGAGAAAAAAAAATCTTAGTAAGTTTGTTTAAAACATATATTTCTTTAGTTTGAAAAAAAACGATGTATTAGAAATATTATAGTTTTTTTAAAAAATAGTATTCAGAAATATAATTTATGTTTAGTTTGAGAAAACAAATATTTTTTCAGATATCATATAATAATATTGATATCATATCAGAAATAATGCATTGTAAATGTGAAATATCTATTTTTTAGAAATAATTTTTTTTTCTAAAACATGGATTATACTAAAACAGAAAAAGTGTGCAACTAACCATATTTGATATATTTAGTAAAAACGCTACTCAAATAATATCTATTATTATTTTGCAATTAAAACTGACTTATATTTTGCTTAGTAACTAACCATATTTGATATTTATGGTTATGGTTAATAATTTACCCTAATTTTATATCTTCTGATTGATAATATTTATGTGTAGAATCACTAATTGTTCTTGTCTCTGAATTTAATTGGTAAGAACTAATCAAGAGAGGAAGCAAATTTAATTATAGTTCTTTGGAATATAATCATTTTGAGTGAATAAATTAGTAACATAATATATGTTAATTACCATTTATATCAAGTTTGGCCATTATCATAATGACATGATTGTGATTTTATATGTATTATAGGAAACATAATAATGTATTTAAGAATGATAATGTATAATAGAAATCATAATGACATAATTTATGATAATTACCATTTATATCTAGTTTGGCCATTATCATAATGACATGATTGTGATTTCATATGTATTATATGAAACAATAATCATTTAGATTTTTTTCAATATAAAAATATGTTCCAAAGTGATTTTTTATATGTAGATATATATATAACATGATAAGATAACATATAGTTTGATATACATTTATTTACATGTCAATAATATTTTTTTACTGGAATTTGCATTATAATAAACATTTGATTAATATCATTTGTCAAATACGATAACTACAGAAAATATTTATTCAACATTCAAAATTCTATTATAAAGTTATATATAATCGGTAATTATATAAATCAATGATTAATATTATATTTTAAAATTAAAATATGTCAATTTGAAAATTACGTGATTGACTTACTTAAAATACGTGATTGACTTACTTAATGTAACTCATAATATTAATTTTGTGTGTAAAGGTTGTTCGTGTGGTTTAAATTATTTTTAATCTCATACTTATAACTTTCTTGATTCTAAAGATTTCCAAATTAATTGTATGAAGGGGGAAATCATACTTTCCGTAATTTAAAGTTGTACAAAGGTTGATATATCTGAGTCATTGTATTTTTTCATCAAGACAACATTTATTCACAGGTATTTAGTAATTCAAATTTTTTAAAATAATATAAATATTATAATTTTTATTATATTTTCTATTTATAAATATGTATTTATTCACCATTACTTACTTATATTATAAAGTTACATATTTGACTAATACCATTATCAAATACGATAACAACATTCATTATTATATTGTAATATGTAATATGTAATGTAATATGTAATGTAACTTTATATTCACCATTACTTACTTATATTATAAAGTTACATATATGACTAATAACATTATCAGATACGAAAACAACAAATGGTCTTTCATTCAATATTCGAAATATATTATAAAGTTACATTACATCTCGATCTCTATTGTGCGGGTCATATTAAAATATAATAATGAATGTATATTGTATAAATTTTATAATAATAAAGATAACCCGGGCGTAGTAAATGTTTATAAAAAGAATGATGAATGTTTAATAGCATTGTCAAGTACGTAGTGAAGTAATGTTCGAATATTCATTAATAATAAATATTTAGAGGTATATGATGAAGAAAATGAAAGTATATAGGTTTGTCTTCAATGGCATGAAATGTAATATCTCTAGCTAAGAAAGGGTTATTCCAAAAAGGCAATGAGATGAATTGTGGTGATGCCACATAAGTAATGGCATAATGGTTAATAACACATGAACAAAAGGTTTAATGTTAAAAGTTCTCCTCAAATAATAAGAAGGGGATAACATCATAAAGCCAAATTTATGCCTACACAAATCATAATCACTTTATTTTATTAAATATGATTTTAAAAAATTGAAACAAATATTTTACAAAATAAGTTTTCATTTTTCATGTCTAATAGTTAGTTATAGTTACACTATATATACATAGATGTTATATATAATTATTTTTATTTGTATCATATTTCATTTTACCCAATTAGTTGAATTATTTGAAACTGAAGAAATATCTACTACTTTGAATACTTCTATATTCATTCGAATTATATTTTAGTTATTATAAATAAAATAATGAAAAGAGCCTCTTGCATATTAATTCTAAGATTACATTTGAATAAAAATATTTAAAATATTTTGTTTATATATATATATAGTTATATTATTTTATTATAAAATTAAGTAAATTTATGATTTTAAAAAGTACAAGACTTACTGAACCAACCTTTAACAAATTTTCAATGTAAAAGTATTTTTTAAAAAAAAAGTTGATTGAGACAAGAGTGTAAAATCATGAACTGGAATTATTAAAATAAAATTAATGTAAATTCTTTTAAATAAATAAACTACTTATAATATATGTATTCATAATTTCAAAAAAAAAATTCACTTACAAAATAAGCATAATAAATTATACATATATTTTTATAATTATATAAAATTTAAAACAAATAAATTATCATTTTGTTATATAAAATATTAAAGTAAAAGTTAATCTCGCGTTTTTAAAGCGCTGATTAAAATCTAGTAAATGATATAATGCAATGCAAACTCTAACGAGTGTAGCACTTGATAGAAATGAACTTGTGCACACATGCCAATGTTTTCCGTCAAAGATTAGACCCATAACAAACATTGTTCTCTTAATAAAACCCTAATGAGCATACTTTTCAACAATCAGACAGAACAAAACACACAATATATGATATGATCAATACACAAGCAAAAACTCTTACTGTAACATCCCGAATTCTGATATACGGAAAGGCTTAAGAGAATTAATTTGACTACATATGTCACCAAAGTGCACTTACCTTTTCGGGAGCACATCTAGAGAGAACTCCAGAGTTAAGCGTGCTTGAGCTAGAGTAGTCAAAGGATGGGTGACCTATCGGGAATTGATTTGCGATACCGTGTAAGTGAGGCCAAAGCACGGGAAAAAGTCGGATGGTGATTGCAGGATCAGTAAACATGACTCTATAGCCTTGAAAAATTAACGGACCGACCGTTGGAACGGGATGGGGCCCACGGGCCGAGAGAGCGGGCGTGGGTGGCCCATTAGCTGTGGGCGGTCGGGACGTTACAAGTGGTATCAGAGCTGGTTAGCCATCTCAGTTCTAACCTGAGAGGCGTCTTGAGATCTGTCGTGGGCGCAACAAGGACGTTGCGTTCTTTGAGAGGGGGTGAATTGTAACATCCCGAATTCTGATATACGGAAAGGCTTAAGAGAATTGATTTGACTACCTATGTCACCAAAGTGCACTTACCTTTTCGGGAGCACATCTAGAGAGAACTCCAGAGTTAAGCGTGCTTGAGCTGGAGTAGTCAAAGGATGGGTGACCTATCGGAAAGTGATTTGCGATACCGTGTAAGTGAGGCCAAAGCACGAGAAAAGGTCGGGTGGTGATTGCAGGATCAGTAAACATGACTCTATAGCCTTGGAAAATTAACGGACTGACCGTTGTGACGGGATGGAGCCCACGGGACGAGAGAGCGGGCGTGGGTGACCCATTAGCTGTGGGCGGTCGGGGCGTTACACTTACTTTGCTAAAACCTGGTAATTATTACCGAATATTTCGGCAGCAAACTAAACAAACGTTGTAGCATACTCTTCATCAAGACTCCCCAAATCCAACTTTTCTCTAAATGAAGCTCCTTGAAAAACCCTATCACATTCTCCTCTTCATGCCTTTTAAACTAGGTGTACAGATTCTGCCTTTTCTCAGTTTGATCTTGTACTGTTACAACAACTTTCCTCTCCTTCTGCTTCTTCTAAAGGCTCAACAACTAAGGATTCAATGTAAAGAAATTAGGGTTGGTGACAGTACGACACGAGAGAACAAAAACAAAGGAGAAAGAAAAATTCGGACCGAATCTCGCTAAGAACATGTCATCCTTGCACAGGGACCATGCTAATTAGGGCCATGCTAATCTTCTCTGTATCATTCCAATTTTGCTAAGGTGACGATCAGGTAGTTGACACTACCAAAATTTAAACACTCGTTGTGTTTCAAAGATGAGCGATGTAGGACGATGTACATCAATTATGGGAAGGAGATGACTGGATGTTGGGCCGTTATTGAATTTAATTAGCCCATATAATAACTAACCCGGCTTCATATGCGGCCGAAAAGTCATAACATGCATCAAACAGCTTTTTTCCATTTGTTTTCTTCGCATGAATCAAACTGTTTCCTTCTAATCATGCAAATAATTCAAAGGAATACAAATAAAATACCAGCTTGATATTCCTTTTCTGGCCAGTAATAATTAAGTGTTATATCGTAAATATATAAATACTATAAGATAACAAAAACAAATTCTTCTGTAGCCAATCTGGATGAACCACGCCGGTTCACGGTAGCTAGCCGCAATTTGTATTCTAATCGTCGTGCCGTTTGCATCAACAACAACGTGTCATTTTCTGTATTGTTTTCCGGTTAGGGTCTCTTTTCATATACACATCAGAAAAATAAATTAAGTATTAAGCAGACCAAACCTAAGCCAACCACGTCTGGCTCATATACTGTATTAACATCTGCCCCGTTATATCTCACCACGTCACAAAACCCGACTTATTAATACGGGAAAAACAATTTTTATAAGGTTTTCAAACTGCTTCGTGTCTAAACAGTTAAACATGGCCTCCATTTTTCTTGGGTATTGTATGTTTTAAAATGGTCTATTACAGTTGACTTTTATTTGTATACTTATTTTCTTTCACTTTCATTAACAAGATGAAGACACGAGTCTATGTATTGGTAGATAAAATGTTTTTAAAATGAATCAGATGCGTAAAATACAAAATTTTATGATAATTATCATCTCCTGCACTACTCCATAATTGAACAAAAAAAACTATTAAATGTTTTTCGTCATCTAAGTTTATTCATTGTCAATAAGCACGAAGAAGATCATAACATTTCACATGGTTCCAACATAATCATAAACCTAACCAATCATGGCCGTTGATCCGACGAATGATCGGCGTGACTTCATCGTCAAGATAGACGATGAAGAGAAAGATCAGTTAATCAACAAAGGCGAAGGAGGAAAGTTTACTAGAGAATCAAGCTATAACTTTCTGCACGGTGGTGACGAGAAAGAGAAGAACGGTTATAATAAGTCAGGTGGTGATGACTTAAACGACGACGACGACGAGGGAGGTTTTGACTTCACGCCGCGGAGAAACGAGCCAGTAGATCCACCGTCAAAGCTCATATATCAGTTTCTCAACAAACAAAAAGCTTCAGGAGATGAAATCACACTCGACATGGAACCCAACATGCCTGAGCTTCAACCCAACACGGTTTCTCCGTCACAAGTCACGGCCACGATGGGTAACGGTAATGAAGCTATTGACGCGGTTAGACGGAGACCTAACAGAGTTACGTTATCTCCGTCTGTTAAAGATAGTAGTGAGAGTAGTGAAGAAGAAGATAAAGTTGATGAAGCAGAGGTTTTGAAGTGTAGTTCGAATAGAACAACTAAGACTTTGATGAAGACAAAAACAAGATCAAGATTGATGGATCCTCCACCCCCGGTTTACCCGGATATGCATTCGGGTCGGACTCCAAAGTCCGGTCATTTAAAATCCGGGAATTTGAAGCCCGGGTTTAGCGGGAAAACAGCTAAACCCGGGACTCCAAACCTTGATTTGGAAGAAGAGGAGGATCCGTTCTCCGAGGAAGATTTTCCTGAAGGTTACCAGAAGGATAAGCTTTCTCTTTGGGTTATCATGGAGTGGATCTTTCTGATTCTGATCATAGCCGGTTTGATTTGTAGCCTAGTGATACCTTTCTTGCGCGGCAAGGAACTATGGAACCTAGCTTTATGGAAATGGGGAGTGATGGTTCTTGTCTTGATATGTGGGAGACTTGTGTCTAGTTGGATAGTGAGGATACTCGTGTACTTCGTGGAAAGCAACTTCCTTCTGAGGAAGAAGGTTTTGTATTTTGTCTATGGGATCCGAAAGGCGGTACAGAACTGTCTCTGGCTAGGGCTTGTGTTGATCGCGTGGCATTTCTTGTTCGACAAGAAAGTACAAAGAGAGACTGGTAGCAACGTGCTTAAGTATGTGAACAAAGTTTTGGTCTGCTTACTCGTTGCTATTATCATCTGGCTTATAAAGACCTTACTGGTTAAAGTTCTCGCTTCATCGTTTCATATGAGTACTTACTTTGATCGGATTCAAGAATCTTTGTTTACACAATACGTGATTGAGACTCTCTCTGGACCTCCTCGTGTGATTCATGTAGAAGAGGAGATGGCTGGAGCTAAGATATCTCCTCCGAGTCCAAAAGTGACCATTGGAAGTGGAAGGCTGCAGAAGAGTCCAACGATAATCGGTAAGAGTCAAGTACTTTCGAAGAGTGGTTCCAAGAGAGAAGGAGAGGAAGAAGGGATAAGGATCGATCATTTACAGAGAATGAACACTAAGAACGTGTCTGCTTGGAAAATGAAGAGACTGATGAATGTAATAAGAAAGGGAGCACTTTCTACTTTGGATGAACAGATACAAGATACATCGACGCACAAAGACGACAAAGCCACACAGATAAGAAGTGAAAATGAAGCAAAACAGGCAGCAAGGAAGATTTTTCAGAATGTTGCTCTTCCTGGTTCCAGGTATAACATATCATCATGACCTTATGAACTAACTTTTGAATTAAGTTCAAGACTTAAAACAGAGGATTTTTTTCGGGTTAATAGGTACATATATATCGAAGATTTTATGCGTTTTCTGACAGAAGATGAGTCTGAAAGAGCTATGAATCTCTTTGAAGAAGCTTCTGATGATAACAGAATCAGCAAATCTTGTTTGAAGAATTGGGTGGTAAGTGTTTGTTTTTAAAGAAATGCCCTTAAGTAACAATTTATCAGATTTTTTTATTCAAATCAAAGTATTTAGGGTTTAGTATTTAAAAGGTGGTATCAGAGTTAACTAAGGTAATTTAGTGTGTTTATCATTTTTATGAATTAATAAATGCTATTTTGGAAAAATTTCTCTTTGATAAAAACTTAAAGAAATGTTATTTATGAGATTGCATGCGTTTTTATCTCAAAAAGCGTTCTTTCATACTAGTACAACGATGCTAAACTCTTGTAATAAATTCTCTAGGTTAATGCCTTTAGAGAGCGAAGAGCACTAGCTTTAACCTTAAACGACACAAAAACAGCAGTGAACAGGCTTCACAGAATTGTCGATATTTTGGTCGGCATTGTGATCATAATCATATGGCTTCTCATTCTCGGAATCGCTACATCTAAGTTCTTGCTTGTCATAAGCTCTCAGCTTCTTCTTGTAGTCTTTATCTTTGGAAACTCATGCAAGAACTTGTTTGAAGCTGTCATCTTCGTCTTTGTCAATCATCCATTTGATGTCGGTGACAGGTGTGAAATAGACGGTGTTCAGGTTTGTTTCCTTGACATTCACTCTCTTCATCAATTTTTCAGTAACTTGGTATGCACGTAAGTCACTAATCCTCTGTTTTTGTATGTTGTTGTATAGATGATTGTGGAAGAGATGAACATTTTGACTACTGTGTTTCTTCGATTTGATAATCAGAAGATTGTATACCCAAACAGTCTTCTAGGCAACAAACCTATCGCTAACTATTACCGTAGTCCTGACATGCAAGATATTGTTGATTTCTTCGTCCATATAGCAACTCCAACTGAGAAAATAACCGCCTTGAAACAGAGGATACTCAGGTTAGAAGCTAAACTCTAATCATCTTATATATCTTTGAAAGTCTAGGAGATTTTAGAACATGATTAATCCGGGATTTTTAAAGCGGGGTACTTAGAAACTTTTAACTAAAAACGTTAAGAACCGTTTCTTAAATAACGATTTTAAGAACCGGTTCTTGCTTTTTTTAGTTAAAAGTTAAGAAATAGTTTCTTTATTTCCCTTAAAAATTTCGTTTTAAGAATCTTAGGTTAATCATCATTATCCAGGATTTTTTAGAGCGAAATTCTTAAAGAGTATAAGAAACTGTTTTTTAAAATTAATTCTTAAAATATTATATAAAAAACTATTTCTTAAAATATTACTTTAAAAAACAACTTTTTATATTTAGTTAAGAACTTCATCCTTCAAAAACACGATAATGATGTTCTTAGACCGAAAGCCTGTATATTACCCTAGAGTTAGACCCAAACCATGTTAAACTAACTCTCCTCTAAAAAAAAAGATTATTCTCAACGAAAATCGAACCTATAACCTTTTAAACCCCCTACTAGGTGATGTAAGAGTTATGCCAATTTTTCATTGGGGTAAAACCTCTTATATTTGACAAAAAAAAATCATAGTCTAATAAAAAAATCATATTCTATGGATTTTTGTTTTGTGCAGTTATATAGATAACAAGAAGGATCATTGGTATCCATCACCGAGAATTGCGTTTAGAGAAATGTGTGGACTGAATAGTATGAAAGTAGCGATATGGGCAACTCATAAGATGAATCATCAAAACATGGGAGAGAGATTTGTGAGGAGAGGGCAATTACTTGAAGATATCGGTAAAGCTTGCAGAGAAATAGGTATTGAATATTGGATATATCCTCTTAATATCAACATAAAAAACCTTCCTCCTGCTGCTGCTGCTACCATCACTTCAGACCGCATTCCTCAGAGCTGGAACAACCAACAACGCAGTACTTAAAGATTGGCAGTTTTTGTAGAGTGAGTGAAAGAGAGATTTTGTTGTTATTATTTCTTGATTTTTACTCTCTCTTAATGGTGTTTGAGACCTTGAGGATTATTCTTATTTGTATTATGAAGCCAGGACCTATTTTTGTGTATAATCTTCTGCTTTGAGTGGCTATAACACCTGCTTTCGTTTAATTTCTTCTTGCTTTTGTTATTCTCTCTTTATTTTTTTGGACCTTGAGGATTGTTCATATTTACTAAAATCTGTTTTGAGTGGTTTTTGTCTATCGTTAAACAAAAGCTTACAGTACTTGATTCTTAATAAACTGAGTTGATGATAGCATATTACTATCCCTTAATTTAGCATTTGATTCTACATAACCTTATGAGCGACGTCGTTTTAAATATTCCTTAATTTAGCGACGTCGTTTGGATCTTCTTTTATTATTTCTGGAAAAATTTCAAATCTTCGTTTCTGGCGCCGACATTGAAATCAGCGAGAGAGAGGTAACGATCCTTGGCTAGCCTCATCCCTCGAATTCGTTATCTGCTTCTCCGATTCTCGATTTTGAAATCGTCTTCTGCAGATTCCGTCAGATCGATAATTAGCATCAACACCGTTTGTTCTTCTTCCTCGCTCTCTCTCGAAATCGCAGGTAAGCTTCTTTAGTTTCCTTCTTAGTTTCTTCGAATTCATTCTGTTATTTCGTTTCTAGACCTGTTCACAGAGTGTTAAACCTATTCGTCTCCGTTCTAATAGAACTTTTAGGCATCGAACTGTATCGTTTAAGTCGATCGGTCATCGTTGTGACGAGTAAACCCTAGTTTTACCCCTGCGCCGTCAAAAAAACCTCATAAATCGGCCTCGTAATCTCTATTTTGAGATATCTGTCAGCTCTCTGGAGCCTGTGTGCGGTTTATGTAGATTCTCTAGAGTTTCCTTCCTGAGATTCGTTTCTTATCGTCTTGTTGACGACTAACGATTATCACAGTAACGTAAGTTTTGTGTGCCTTTCCGATTACTATAAACTGCATCCTACTGAAATTGGACAGATCTTATTGCTTAGTTTGTGTATCCAGCAACATGTTTATACAATTTCGTGCTTGCATTTCAAAAATCTGCAGCAGTTAGTATCAAAATCTGTGTTAGTAGTATTACTCTTTGATTGTTGATATCAACGAGTTTAGTTCTTAGTCTATATTTTCTATACGTTTGACTTTGGATTCTCTCTCGAAATCAAAGGAGAATAGAAGTTTTAACTAGAGCATGATCCATCATCCAGTTTGACATGAGATTAATTTGCAGGGTCGTAGCAGCTTGAGATACTTTTATTTGAGGTTGACATGAGATGCAACGCCTGCTGGAGGGAATTGGAAGGCCGAGCCATTTCCACCACATGTGGCCACTTATTATGTATGGAATTCCACACTCCTACTTTTATTTAAGGCTTGTCTTGATGAATGATATAACTTTGAGCTTGATTTGATGACTTTATCATCATGAGAAGGTACTGAAGATGCTAGCAAGATTCTCAGTAATGATGGGGCATGTCCCGTTTGTGATCAAGTACTCTCCAAAAGGTAGAAAGTTCCCTAAGCTAACATGCCTAGCTTGAGCATTATTTCGTTACTTGACAGTTTATCTTTTGTTTTCCATTTTAGTCTAATGAAGCAAGTGGATACCAATCCAAATGATGAATGGGTCAATGTAAGTGGTTGAGCTTTTCTTGCTTTCCAGTTTTGTAACACTCCCATCTTACATCTCTTTCATTTCTTACCTTTGTTATCAGATGGCTATGGCTGGAATTTCTCCACAAATACGTATCCTTTTCGTAAATTATGTTCTTCTGTTGAGCAGTGTCCTCTGTGTTTGAAATCTAAACTCAAATGCGATTACTTTTTCAATCAACTGACTGTTCTTTTGCATTTCTAAGTGTTGGTAAGACAACAGTTCAACGCTCAGGGAACTCCCTTCTGTTTTCCTTAATTGAATCTAGTGATGAAGAGTGCATACCGAAGTGTAATGTTCTACATCTCGCAAAGAGACTTAGAGATGCAGTACAAGATGAATAGAGTTGCTGCACAGTATCGTCAGAAATGTGAGGGTATGCAAGCAAAGTTTAGCGAGAAATTGGAGCAGTTCAATGTAGCATACCAGAAGATGGGCAAGAGGTGTCAGATGATGGAACAAGAGGTAGAAAACCTGACCAAGGATAAACAAGAGCTCCAAGAGAAGTTTTCTGAGAAATCAAGGTCAGTAGTTTAAGATACGTTCAATTTTCTGGTTCTGATCCTTATCTGGAAACTCAACTGTATTAACAAGTTACATTAATTGTGTCTAAACATCAGACAGAAGAGGAAGCTTGATGAGATGTATGACCAGCTAAGAAGTGAGTATGAGTCAGTCAAACGTACATCCATCCAACCAGCAAATAACTTCTATCCACGACACCAGGAACCTGACTTTTTCTCAAACCCTCCAGTTCATATGATGGAGAACAGAGAGCCCACTCGCAAAGGTTACTGTTTTAAGCATTCTCCTGATTCTAAGTCTATTGTTGCATAACTATCTCCAAGTCAAGTTAACTTATTTGGCGCAGACCGGTCGTTTTTCTCTCCTGCGACACCAGGACCTAAAGATGAGATATGGCCAGCAAGACAGAACAGTTCAAACTCGGGTCCATTCGACATCTCCAACGACTCACCTGCAATTCCATCTGATCTTGGAAACAGAAGAGCAGGAGGAGGACATCCTGTATTTGGTGGTGGTGGTGGTGGCAATGCTAATCCCCAGTCTACTCTACGCAACCTTATCCTCTCCCCTATCAAACGCTCTCAGCTCTCTCGTTCCCGCCCTCAACTATTCACGTAAGAAAACTCTAACCCTAAAAAATTACCAAATTCACATCTGGTACTTGAGTTATTTAGAAAAGAAATAACTTCGTGTTTCTTCTCTTCTCAGGCTATAGCTTAAGGATCAAGTTCAAGTGTTTTGAACCTGCCTTGGAGAAAGTTGAAGCCATAATGGTCACAACCAGTGAGCCACTCTTCATTTATAAGCGTACAGTCTTATTAAGTAAGAGAAAAACTCTCGTCTCTATAAATAATAATGATAAATCACATTATAGTAGAATCAATATAATGAAACTACCTACAAGGATGTAAGATGGAGGAGTAAACATAAAAAGACATTTTAGTAAAAAAGAAAAGGCAAAAGAAAAACAGTTATAGGTAAGCAATTGTGGTATCTTCTTTGTAGTTCATTGAGGGCTTAGGTTCTCTTGTTTGGTTCAAAAACGTATTTGATCAGTGCCTCTTTAATAGGTAACATCTCTGGGAACTCCTTGCTTAGTTTAGCCCCATCCATTTCATTGTTGCTTCGAGGAGCAACAATGACCTTTGCTTGTTCTTCCACTGTGAAGTTGGACCATTTAAAACCTGGCTCGATGTAACTCTTGTACATCTCCAGTATCTCGTTGTGACTCACCACCCCTGGGTTGGTGAAGTTCCATATCCCTCTCAGGTTTCTCTTCGCCATCTCGATAGAGATTGGGAGAAGCTCGTCCAGTATGGTCATACTGTTCGGGATGTTCACCACTTTGTTGTAGCGCGAGATCTTCGTGATGAAGTTTCGTGGGTTGTTTAGGTCTGATGAGATGGGCATCCGCACTCTCAAGGTACATACATTGTCAAACTCTCTTAAAAGCTCCTCAACCTGCTCACAAGATTAGCAAAAGAGAAAGCATTAATGAACAAAGACATTTCTAGAGTTAGATAAAGTCTTACCATGGCTTTGGTCTTTGAGTAGAAAGAACCGGTGAAGTTAGGCTTGTCTTCTTCCTTGAAACCTATACCCGAACCCTCAGGATGTGCAGCGTCATACTCAAAGATGCAGCCCGTGGCGAAATTCATCATCAAGAGACCATTCTCTCTGCAAACATCTGCAAGAGTCAAAGTACCAGCGACATTGACACGAATAGTCTCAGGTTTGTGAGATTCACACCAGTCAACGTTAGGCCTCCCAGTTAAACCAGCAGCGTTAAAGACATGAGTAGGTTTGATGCTACGAATATCCGCCACTAGAGAAGCTCTATCCTCCAAACGTCCTTTCCCATACTCATATGTGATCCCTTGCTTCTCGCATAGCTTCCCTAGAAGACCACCGATCCAACCAGTCTTGCCATAGATCAAAAACTTCAACGAGGCTTTGTCTTTAGGATGATCACTAGTAGTCTTGTTGTTAGGTGTAACAACAGTAAATGTCTGCACGGTGTTGTTTGATGCGTCTTTCTTCTCATCAGAAACTCTACCACCAGGCATCATAAGCATCCTTGGGTGAGGAAGCAAAGCTCCAGAGACATCACCCCACCACTCAGGGTTCTGAGTGTACCATTCCATTGTCTTCTTCAATCCATCTTCCCACGCGGTTCTCTCTGACCATCCTAGCTTCTTCAGCTTCTGATCATCAAGGAAGTACCTCTGATCGTTAAAGGGACGATTCTCCACATACTGAATGCTTGATTCAGGATCTTTCCCTAAGAGTTTGCAGATGTCTCTCGCCACATCAATCACTCTTCTTTCTCTCTTTGTTCCAATGTTGTAGACATGACCAACTTCTCCTTTGTGAAGAACAACTTCAAAGGCTTCAGCGACGTCTTCACAGTATAAGTAACTCCTGACATTAGATCCATCACCATGGATCGGAAGCGGCTTCCCACTCATAGCCAACAACATGAACTTAGGAATCATTTTCTCAGGAAACTGGTTAGGACCATAAACATTGTTGCCACGAGTTGTGATAACAGGTAAACCATATGATCTACCATAAGCCATCACCAGCATCTCAGCACCAGCCTTGGTAGCAGAGTATGGATTCGTCGGTAAAAGCTGAGAAGCTTCATGGTTTCCAACAGCAGCATCCTCATCGGTTTCTCCATAAACCTCATCGGTACTCACATGGATAAACCTCTTGATCTGTCCTGTTACTTTACAGGCTTCCAAAAGAACATGAGTACCGTAAATATTGTTCTTGGTGAACTCAAAGCTGTTACCAAAGGAGTTATCAACATGAGTTTGAGCAGCAAAGTGCATGATGGTATCGATGTTTTCAGTGATGAGAAGGTAGTTAACGAGGTCATCACTAGCGATGTCTCCTTTCACAAACTTGAAATTTGCAGAAGAAAAGGAAGGATCGAGATTCTTAAGCTCTGAGCAGTAATCAAGCTTGTCCAAGACAACGATCTTGTAATCCGGGTAGCTACGGATGAGTCTGTTGGCAACGTGGGAAGCAATGAATCCAGCAGCTCCAGTAATGAGAATGTTCTTGGGCTGGTATGCAGTAGCCATTTTGAAATCAAGTACCTGAGAAAAGAAAAACGTGACAGCATTAAATGGAATTTTAAAACGGATCATATGAAAAGAAAGGCAGATCCAGATCCGATCAATTCACTAGCTAGATCTTAAAGAACAATATGATTAAAATTTTCATGTAGGGATCATATGAACAGACAACATCTGAAAACTAGATCATGAATCATCGTATGTCACTAACGTTACATCATTTCGCAAACTTAGCGTAAAGAAAGCGTTATAGAAATATGAGAATAAGAAACAGAGAAGAGAGGAACATTTCACGTACCGACACAACACAATTCAGGTAACCTTAGGAAGAAAGATCCTAAGAGAGATAGAGAGATGAAAAGAAAGAAGGGTCAGTGCAAAGAGAAAGAAGAAGAAGAGGGAATCTACGGTCTACGGAGCTTCTCTGAACACTGGACCTCTTATATTTTGAGACAGTTGCGGAGAACCGTCAGAGTAAATTGACGGTTCTACCCTCACCTGACGTACATATTACGGGCCTCACGTGATCTCAGCGTCCGACATTAAAAGCTGATGTTTTTTTTTCGTTTTTTTTCCCCCACAAAAATAGGAACTTTAATGTCCAAAAAAAAATAGGAACTTTAAAAAATGTTGATAAAAAAAGGAAATTTCGAATTTAATTAAAAAACCGAATGAAACTTGTGTACTTTATTTGTTTTTGCTAACTGACTTTATTTATTACTAAAAAGAACGAAGAAGAAATTATTTTGCATTATTTCTCTTATATATGATAACTAATATGTGAATTGTTTTAATTTAACGAAAAAATAGTTTTTTTTTGGCTAAACCAAGTTGCTTTAGTCTAGTGTTAAAGGAGTTTCAGCTGGAAGTACATGCCCCTGGGTTCAATCCTTGGCTATTGCGGAATTTACATATGGGCTGCGGCATCCGAGATCGAAAACCGTTATAGGTGAGCCACATAATGACACTTTGGCAGTGTCCTTGCTCGCTTCGGTCTCTAATCTGGACCAATTCGGTGGGGTCAAGATACTCGGTTAGCAAAAAAAAAAAAAGTTTCTTTAATTAGAAGTTAAAATTGGGGGATTTAATTAAAATCCTTGATTTGATAATGGTTTAGGGTATAACGTACACAATGTCAGTTTAAAGATCTTAATGCTAGATTGAAAAAAAAAACTCCATGTTCAACATCAGTTATTAAATAACTGAGAATAGACATAACGGACCATTCAATACGGATGCCGAATAATTGATTTCATTCCCTATTTAATTTATAAAATTAAATAAGACGAAAACAGACTTCAATCATTCCATGCTTAATTAACAGAAAAAGGAAGACTAAAAGTCGTTATTAGTAAAATTGAAACCCATATCCCTTTGTCATCTCTTATGCCTATATCCCTTTGTCATCTCTTATGCCTGGGAGTAAAAATTAGAACCGAAAATCTGAAACGGATGTGATTCAAAATAACCCGGTTCGATTCGGATGATAATAGCACGTTGTGTTACTTGTGAATATTGCTTTTGGTTTTGGATGATACCTTTAGTTCTTATCCAAACCCAATACCGAGCCTAGTTTGGTTCTTCAACAATGAGAACCTTTTTAATTTCTTAAAATTGGCTGGTAAATTATAAACTTTTGATTTAATTAGTTTGTCGGCAGCCATTCAGTAAAATGACTAATTATATTGTAAAAAAGATTGATTTATGGAGAAGAAAAACCTAAGGACTAATGACCTTTTCTTGACCCCCACGCTTCTCCGCTTAATGATTATCAACACTATTAGCCAATTAGATTCAACGACTCCAATAACCAAAAGAGATTTCTCTCATTGTTAAGGATCCAACCTCGTAAGATAGATAGTAATGGGACCAATCTTGAAGTTCAAGAAGTATATAATCACAACCATCTTCTCTTCAATGAACTACGCTAATAACAAATTCAAAAACTATGGAGCCAACAAGATAATCGAAACCATCAGACTGATCTAAACCGAATCTTGCTCTTGCGAGTTACACTACATCTGAATGTCTTTTATTACATCATTTCAATCAAATCAGAACCTGCCTGAAACAATACTTTACATAAAAAGCTGGATGATGGAATCACCTGGTTCTGGTTAACGTTCTGTCTCGAATGCTGTTTGTTTGATGAGTCTCTAAGACGCTGCACTGTAACTAACTGTGCCTACGTTCCGGTGTGCTGCTACTGCAACCGCTGCGGCTCCAGCTGGACCAAACTGTGATTGTGCTTGCAACAGATCAATGGCCATATGTGTGTTGCTGTTGCTTGATTGATCTGTCTTGGGGTGCTGTGACTGGAAATAAGGGTTTGGTTGGTTCCTGGAAGCTGAAGGCGGCACGGTGGGAGTGTATTGGTGGATGAACTCTTGCGGTTTTGGCTGAGAAGAAGCTTTATCTGGGTTCATCATTGTGTTTGCTTTGAAGTAGCAGTGAGGAGATGATACAGCGCTTCTGAAATAAGCTTCTTTGAGGTTCCTGCCATTCTCATAAGATGCAGATGGTTCCACAACACGACCTGGTCTACCTATAACACACACACACACAGCGATTAAACCGGTTTCCATGGGTTATATATATAAAGTTTCTAACTTTAGGAGATGATAGTTGGTATTGTGATCAAGGTTTTTACCTGATGGTGGTACTCTTGGTGGAGGTCCTAAAGCTTTAGTTGAAGAAACTGCTCCATTTCTTGAAGGCTGCTCGAAATGAACACGTCTGCTCTCTGTGGCACACAAGTTGGGTTGACTAGTGGAATGGACTACACTTGAGTGAACCGTAGACCTGTGGAGAGAGTACAAGATGTAAGATAATGGATGAAACTCTGCTTATGGTGGAGCTCTACAAAATGCTATAAGTAACAGAAGAAAGAGCAAAAGACACAAAGGTTGGCTAACATGGATGGAAGGAGAAGAAAACATACCGAGGAAGAGAGACATGCTTCCTCTCAGGAGGTATAACCGGCCCATTTCTACTGCTATTCTCCTCTAAGTAATTGAACTGCTTCCTAAGATGTCCTATGGCGCTGCAATGAACAGGTCAAGAAGTTAGCAAAATAGATGAAAAGGCAGAAGAATGTTTCATTTGGCGAATAATAGTCAAAAATACAAACCTAGGATATACAAAACTGGAACCCTCAGAACCGCTCATATAGTCCTTGAGCAACTGAGGATGGTATTCCAATATTTCCCTGTAAATAAGTTCCCTAATGTCATCCTTTGTCAACCTTCTTCTCTCAAATTCAAACTCCATCTTCGAGATTGGCTGACACGATGGTTCTCTTTCAACCTTAGAAAGACCCTTAAAGTAAGGATCAGCCAGTGCCTATCAGAAACCAAAACAAATAAGCAGAGAGGTACACACAAGAAGCAAGGAAAGCTTTTCAATGAGGAAGGAAGAAGAAAGAGACCTCTGCAGCAGTGGGTCTATCCTTTGGATCAAAAGCCAACAGCCTCTGCAAAAGTCTGACTGCTAACGGATCTGCTTTGGAGAATTTTTGAGAGAATGTGACAGGATCTTTCTTCCTCATCTCACTCAAGTATTTTCTAGCTTTATCATTTCGAACCTGTAACAGAGAATACAGAAGTTTTAGCTCTACAACTCAACATGCAAAGTGAATTTTTTAAAGCAGACAAAAAAAAGGTAATGAATCATACTCCAGAGATGGTCTCTGACTTTGGTGTGCCAAGAAGATCAGTAATCAACTCCAACTGATGAGTAACGCTTTTCCCCGGAAACAATGGCTTCCCTGTTAGTACCTCTGCAAATATGCAGCCAATGCTCCAAACGTCAATAGCTGGAGTATACTGCAAAAAGATAGTAATAGTAAATCAGATTAATGACAAAATTAATTAAAAAATATATATATATATATATGAAGTGTTTATTTTGCAGGAGAATGCAGAAGAAACTACTCAATGAACATAATAACCTAGTACAAGGTTACCTGATTCACAGGTTTTTCAACTTCCGGGAAAGTTCAAAGTCATCCCTGAACAAGAACTATTTCAATACTCTTTATCCCACAGGGACAAACACACAACTCTTATACAACTATTCTACACAGACCACCATATCTACTACACCAAGACATAATCATATAGGCAAATCTAGTACCTTAGAAAAGAATGATCCACAGAGCTCAGGCGCTCTGTACCATCTCGTTGCAACATAGTCCTGCATACAAGGTAAAAGTTAAAACCCAGAACATGAGAAAGTTACAAACAGACAAAAAGTGGCTACAAACCGTCCAAAAGACTGTTGTAGGAGTATCATTAAACGCCACTCTAGCCAATCCAAAATCACAAACTTTCAACTTGCAGTTTGCATTCGCCAGTATATTCTTTGGCTTGAGATCACGATGATACACATTAGCTGCACCCAAACAAACAAAGAAGTTCATTACAAGTTACAACCATAAATTAAAAACATGATACCAATCTCCTGTCTGAAAAAAAAAGAATTGAACCTGTGTGCATAAACTTCAAGGCACGAAGCATCTGATAAAGAAAAAACTGATGATGCTCCTTAGTCAAATCATCATTAGCTTTAATAACTTGATGAAGATCAGACTCCATGAGCTCAAACACAACATAAATATCTTTAAACTCTCTTTTAGAAGGAGGAAGCATGATGCTTTTGATCTCCACTATATCAGGATGCCTCAGAAGCCTAAGAAGCTTCACCTCACGGAGCATCCTAAGCGCGTCGGAGACGTGTTCAAAGACGTCGTTGATCTTCTTAATAGCAACTTTCTCCCCCGTGTGTGTGTCGATGGCTGCACAGACAACTCCGTAGCTTCCTTTGCCGATGACTTCGAGGATTCTGTATCGGTTGGAGTCGCCGTATTCTGTGAAAAAGTCCTTCTCTTTTGTCTCCTGCTGGAACGAATCATAAAGTTAGAGAGAGAGATTGTGTTATTAGGACAAAGGAGACAACTTTAGAGAGAGACAGAGAGAGAGAGAGTAACCTTTTTGACTTGGTTTTGTTGCATCTTCCTTCAAAGTTATTAACTTTAATCTTGCCCTGATTGGTTCTGATCAATACGGAGAAACCCACAAACTCAAAACTCACAAAGTGATTAGCGAAAAATACGATCTTTGAATCGCAAAGAGAGAGAATTTACAGAAACCCTAAAAAACTCAGAACCAGAAGATGTTATGATAAGCCGTGAGAGTGAAGAAGACGATAGAGAGAGGGGGGAGAAGAAACAAAACCCTAGATCCAGAGATCGGAGAAGACGAAGAGAGACGAGAGAGATGAATTTTAAATTAAATACTATTGTTCCTCTTTGCGTACGGTTATTTACAAGTCTAAGATGAGTGGCAGTTTCGTTATTAATTATAACATTAAGGGTGAAATGTAAACTTTATTTTGTTTCGGCGACCTTTTTTGAAATATGACTCCATTGGTTAAAAGCCAACTGTTGCTGGATTTTGACCGTTTATTTATTCTCTATCTTAGATTTTGACCCCTATCCGATATTTTGATTTGAATTGTTTCCACTCTTTTTGGCAAGTAGTCGATTTAACCCCACGTGATGCTCTACTAGATTTTCTTTAATTTAAATTGTATCCCTATTCTTATGCCAACACATCATTAATAAATACAAGTATTTTTTTTGGTAGATTATAAAACAATTCCTCCATTCTTTTGAGGAAACAACTATCCATTTGACTTACTTTATATCAACAATTATTTAATTTTAAGATATTGGTTTCCGATTTGGAATTGATTAATAACTATTTTAGATATTATACTGATTCAAAGAAGATGATGATGTACACAACTTTAATATATTAGGATAAAGATACCAACAAACATTCCATGTATAATTCAAACCTACATCAAGAAAACGACCTTCCATATATATATAATCAAGTTGTTCGATTGATATCTGATTTTCTGTCGCTTTGTGTTTTAGTCAATTTCTTATTTTTTTTGTTTTGATAATAATAAGAGTAAGAAAAAATATAAAACGTGTGAAGCTAATTGAATTGATCTTCTTCACATGTCAATTTACACAAATTGGCGTTTGTAATTATTGAAAAGGCCATCTTTTAGTGTCTGGCTCAAATTAAAAGTTTTATCTCATAAAAGGAGGACATTCACTAAAAGGTTAAGGCTAACTATAAAATATCATCTGATCCAAATTTAATATTAGTAAAAATCAACATTATTGTTTTTGCTGTATTTGAGACATTCAAACATAAGTGAGTTGCATAGGTGGTCCATTATATAAAGCATGAAAAAGACAGTTCCATATATATATATATCTATTTATTCAATTTATTAAAATTGAATAGAGACTCAATTCATATATGATGATAACTACATCCTTATATTCTATAAGATGTCTGTTAAATGAATATATCTTATATTTGAAAGCATTTAGAACTAAAAATGATACTTTGTGCTTGTTTTTCATTGTTTCTAATTTTAGGGTGTGAATAGTAACCATGATTTTGATAATATAAATGATATGGAATCAAAATGCAATACAGTCCATATGTGGTTTATGGGATAAGTGCGGATCGGATAAAAAAGATAGTGTGTTTTTGATTAAAAAAATAGTGCAATTTTAATTAAAAAGTTATATGGTTTTGAAAAAAATAAAATAAATAAATATACTAATATATTTAAAATTTAGATTTTTTTTTTAGTGATGATATCATAATAATTTATACAATTTTTGATATTACATTTCATTTGAAACAAAAATTTAAATATGTATATATATAAAGTCAATTTGCTTTTGGTTAAGTTAAGTTTTTTGTACTTTAAATTTTATAAATACATATATATATAGTTTTAAAAATTATAAAATTATAATTATATATATATATACTGTTATTATTTACTAAAAATACTAATGTTATTAATATTATTAGTATTTTATGTTTAAATTATAATATAATAAGCATGATAAATCATTGTTTATGCTCTTACAAATTTTAGAGTGGATATCAAATTATTTATATATGACTAATTTACTCATCAAAATAATTGTCTCTTTATTTTTCAAATACAGCAAAAGCTAGTTTCAGGTAACAACACACTATATATATATAAGTTCTCTTTTTATTTTAAAATACTATTTTTATTTTTGGCTAATTTTAATTATATCAATTTTAAAACTTATCTGATTTCATAAATTTAAATTCATTTTTATTTTTGTCTATTTGTTTATTATATTAATTTATAATAAATAACAAAAAAAATTATTAGATTATTGAGTAAATATATATTAGTGCTATAAAAGGTAGATCAAAGTGATTAAGAAAAGTAAGGATGGTATAAAATTTAGAGATATTGCATCTCATATACACCAATAATCTCAAAATTAGGTATATACCATAGCTATTATTCTTTTTTTTAAAATTTCATTACTACCCCTAATCTTTCTCTCTCCTCTCTTCTTTTCATCGTCGTCCTCCCCTCCTCCTCCTTCGTCTTCCTCTTCCAATCTCCTCCTCCCCTCCTCCTCCTTCGTCTTCCTCTTCCAATCTCCTCCTTCTTCCTCTTCCTCCCCCTCCCCTCCTCCTCCTTCCTCTTCCTCCTCCAATCTCCTCCCCTCTTCCTCTTCTTCCTCCCCGTCCCCTTCCTCCACGTTACCCTCCCCCTCCTCCTCCTACCTCCTCCTCCTCTTCCTCCCCTTCCCCCTCCCCCTCCTCCACGTCACCCTCCCTTCCCCTCCCTCTGGTCCTCCTCCTCCCCGTCTCCGGCCGCGTCCCCCTCCTCTCCCATCCTCCTGCTTTTCTTTCTCCCTCTCCTCATTCTCTTCAATAAATTATTCACTAACAATTTCAATAATTTTTAAATTAAAACATAGAACTGTTGATTTTTGTGAATTAAAACATAGAATTTTGTAGATTTGAGAATTGAAGATTAGCTGAAATAATTGAATTAAAAAGAGGTGAATATGAAGAAAGAGAGTCGACAGATAGAAGAAAGAGAATGAGTATCTGAAACAGAGAGAAGGAGTATTTTGTAATTACACGAGTGAAAAGATATACATTGGGCCCATTAAAAATTCGGTAAGGCATTTGCCTAATTTCCACATTATTATCGTATATTGACCACATTCACTCTAAAATTTATCATTTTGATATATATTTTACTTTTTGAAATTTTAGTTCCAGTTGGACAAATAAGATTTTCGATGTGATTGGGTACAAAACGTAAGTGGCATCAGCTATAGCAGAGAGTGTGGTTACTGGGGCGCGCACACAATCGTACGTTGCGTCTGGAGGTCCCCGGTGGCTTGATCAGTTGATTCAGAAAGAAAGAGGAAGCTGATAATTGCTGATGTTTGTCTTCGTTGGTTTCGCTGTGCTCTGTGACAGCATTTGTTTTCTTGTCCCTCTTCTTCCCCTTGGAGGTCTGTGGTACCTACTGGTATCTGTTCTTTGCTTCCTATCATGTTTTTCTTTTATCTTTGTTGTCACAACTCCATACTTCCTTTTCTTTGGTTTTAAAGTAATGAAATTATTCAGCGTTAAAAAAAAAAAAAAACGTAAGTACATAAATGAGACTGACATAAGATTTTTGTTGTTATTTTTAGACTGCTAATAAAAATCTAACTTTTTTTTTTGATATATTTTGTTTCCTTTCTCACAAATGGTAGTGATATGTTGTAGAAGAAAATAGAAAAAAGAACACACCATTTACCATAAAATAAACTATGAATTAAAAAAAAAATCTTATTGTCAACTATTAACCCGAAACATTATTTAAGAAATTAAGAGCAAATGAAATGAGAGAAAATAAGTTTTAACTTAGGTGCATTATGTAGAATATGGAAGTCTCTAAACACAAATACAATAGCCATAAATTGAAATAACACAATAAAAATGATGCAAAAGATAGCGAACTATGATGGCGACATATAGTTCTTTTGTGATATTCTTATGATACATACATTTATTATAATTTCTTTTGAATTTAAACTTGTTGGTTTGATGGTGGAAATTTCTATTTAAGTTGTATTAATTTATAGATCTAAGTATGAAACTAGTAGTTGAAATTTTAGATAGTAATAATAGAATTATTGATCTGAAAGTCACAATGGGTTCCATTCAATTCTTTCTCTCGTGCGTATATGGAGATCCCGTAAGAGCAAGGAGACGATTTGTGTGGGATAAATTAACGGATATAGGTGTGACAAGAGATGATGCATGGCTTTTGGTTGGGGATTTTAATGAGCTAATGCATAATGGTGAAAAACTGGGAGGTGCTATTAGAGAAGAAAACACTTTCTTTGATTTCCGGAATATGGCTGAAGCTTGTAAAATCAGGGAGATGAGAAGCACCGGTAATATTTTGTCATGGGCCGGTATGAGGGATCACAATTGGGTTCAATGTCGTTTGGATAGGAGTTTTGGCAATGGTGAATGGTTTAGACTCTTTCCACAATCGTCTACTGAATATATGAGTATGTGGCCTTCTGATCATCGACCTCTTCGTATAGAATTGGCATTCGAGCCTGAAAATTTGCATAGAGGACGATTTTACTTCGATAAACGTATGTTTGGTAAAAGAGGGGTAGAGGAGGCCATTAATCGGGGATGGGATGCGGAGAATATTAACTCCAACCTCAGTGTATTAGATCGTATTGCCCGGTGTCGATCGGAATTGTCCAAGCTTAAAAGGACCAATGATTGGAATTCAAAATCAAGAATAGAACGACTACAAATTGATCTGGACAGAGAAAGTTCAAAGCAGTTTCCCATCTATAGTCTGGTACGGAGGTTAAGACAGGAATTGGCTACGGCCTTTAGGGAAGAAGAAATCTTCTGGAGACAAAAAAGTAGAGAAGAATGGTTAAGGGAAGGGGATAGAAATACTACGTATTTTCATAATGTGGTCAAAGGGAAAAAAATGAGAAATAAAATTTTAATGCTTAAAGATATTTTTGGAAATGAAAATTATTCTGAAGGATCAAAGGGTCATATTGCTACTGAATATTTTAGAGATTTGTTTACTAGCTCAAACCCAAGGGATTTGGAAACTTTGTTTGAGGGTTTTGATACTAGGGTCACCTCAGAAATGAACATCTTGTTAACCAGAGAGGTATCTCCTGATGAAATAAAAAAAGCAGCATTTGGGATTAAAAGTAGCAGCGCCCCTGGAGAGGATGGACTTACTGGTTATTTCTACCAGAAATATTGGCATATTGTCGGACAGAAGATTATTGATGATGTTCAAAGCTTTTTCAAAACAGCTATTCTTCCGGAGGGATGGAACCATACACAATTATTTTTGTTACCAAAAATTCTCCACCCTACGGAGATGAAGGATATGCGTCCCATTAGTTTATGTTCGGTACAATACAAAATCATTTCTCGTATTCTCTGCAGCCGATTGAAAGTTATTTTACCTAACATAATTTCGGAAACTCAAGGGGCTTTTGTTGGAGGCAGGCTCATTACGGACAACGTCATTATAGCACATGAACTAGTACATGGTCTGCGCACTAATGATAAAATTGGTAGGGAAAGTATGGCTATTAAGACAGATATGTCCAAAGCCTACGATCGGGTTGAATGGAATTTTCTAGAAGTTCTACTTGAAAAAATGGGATTTGATCGAAAATGGGTTGTCTGGATTATGTCATGTATTTCCACTGTTACTTTTTCTGTGTTACTAAATGGAAGATCTCATGGATTTATTAAACCTGAAAGAGGAATACGTCAGGGGGATCCATTATCGCCTTTTTTATTCATCCTATGTGCTGAAGCCTTAGTACATGTTTTGAACAAAGCTGAAGCACAGGGGAAGTTACAGGGTATAAAGTTAGCTAAAGATAGTCCTTCTGTTCATCATTTATTATTTGCGGATGATAGCTTACTATTATGTAACGCCTCTATCAGGGATAGTGTAGAAATTCTGAATTGTTTGGAACTTTATGGGGCGGCTTCTGGACAAATGATTAATCCTCTAAAGTCTTCTATCATTTTTGGGAAAACCGTAACCGACAATACAAAACAGGATATACGGAGAGTTTTAGGCATCGACAAGGAAGGAGGGGAAGGTTCATATCTTGGCCTCCCTGAATGCTTTCAGGGATCAAAAAAAGATCTGTTAAATTTTATCAAAGAGAAATTAGAGGGCAGATTACAAGGTTGGTATTCGAAAACTTTATCTATGGGAGCTAAGGAAGTTTTAATAAAATCGGTTGCTTTAGCCCTCCCAATATATGCAATGTCAGTGTTTCGTTTACCAAAAGGTCTCTGTGAACGACTTACGAGTGCGATCATTGAATTTTGGTGGAGTAGTGGGGACAAAAAAAGAAAGATCCCATGGGTGGCATGGGAAAAATTGTGTAAACCAAAAGAACAGGGGGGTCTTGGGTTTCATGACATTGGTCGTTTCAATCAGGCATTACTTGGAAAACAGGCTTGGCGAATTTGGAATAATCCTGATTCTTTGGTTTCGCGCATTCTTAAAGGTAAATACTTCAAAAATGGAAATTTTCTGGAGTGCGGTATGGGAACACGACCATCATATGCTTGGAGAAGCATTATGCATGGTAGAGAATTATTAAAAAAAGGTTTATATCAACATATTGGAAATGGGGCTGACACCAATGTTTGGGCGGAAAACTGGATTATTGATACCATTCCTCGGCCACCAATGTACCGGGAAAATAGTTCCATAAACTTATCGCTAAAAGTTTCCGATCTCTTGATTTCGGGCTCGAATCAATGGAATACCACTTTATTACATCAAACATTTACGACGGAGGATGCTCAACGGATTTTACTTTTGAAACCATCATTGATACTTAATGATACAATTAGATGGGGCTTCACAACGAATGGTTCCTATTCGACTAGGAGTGGATACAAGTTGTTAGAAGCTTTGGTTGAATTTGAACATCCATCAGGTCATTCCCTCACTCCTATTGAAAAACAATTATGGAAGGAGGTATGGAAAGTTAAAGCTCCACCAAAAATAAAACACTTTATGTGGCGGGCTTTATCTGGTGCTCTAGCGGTTAAACAGCGTTTAGCTACTCGGGGTATCCCGATAGACCAAACCTGTTCGGTTTGTGGTAATGAGGCGGAGAGTATATGTCATGTTCTTTTTACATGTACGAAAGCTAGCACAACATGGCAGCAATCTAACTTCCCATTACCTTTAAATGGTTTTTCTCGGAATTCAACATTTCTAAATTTTGTTCATCTCATTAAGAGTGCCAAAAACACAGCAATGGATGTCCATACAAGAAATGTTTTTCCATGGGTGTTATGGGAAATTTGGAAAGCAAGAAATAATTTTGTTTTTCAAGACAGAGATATTGAGCCTTCTTTTATTGCTAAGAAAGCCTATGAAGAGGAATCAACATGGTTTGATACATTCACCGAAAAAGTGATTGGCGATGATGTTTCTCCAGCAACGATTCGATGGAGAAGACCACCCCATGGTTTCCTCAAATGCAATGTTGGATCTTCATGGATAAGTACGCAATGCCTTAGTGGTGCTTCTTGGATCCTCCGAGATGAGAATGGATGTACAATCATGCATAGTCGTCGTGCTTATTCTTTTATGCGCACAAAAATGGAGGCTGATTTATGGTCTCTTTTCTGGGCAGTGGAATGCATCCACAATTTGCATTTTTCGAATGTTATTTTTGAGACTTCTTCCGACGACCTCCATGACGCATTCGTTAATCCGAATGACCATTTCAGCCTCAGCCATGTCCGCCACAATATCTCCTTTTTGCTGTCCCGGATTGCTCACTGGAGTCTAGATCACGCACTCTCAGAACGGAATGAAGCTGCTGACGCTATTGCCATAAGTGTCACTCGCGATCACCGTCACCAGTCTTATATCGCCAGCCAGGCTCCTGTTTGGTTACACCACCTGCTCGCTTTGGAGGCTCAAGTGTTAACGATTGGGTGAAATTCTATCTTCTTTTATTTTGATGTCTACTGATATCCCCTTTTTTCTTCTATAAGTCTCTACTATTGTGTACTGTCCTGAATATTTTTACGTATCAGTGTTATAAAAAAAAAAAAGTATGAAACTAGTATTGTATGTCTTACATGGCAATCCATAAAATTTGGTTAGCTTTGTTTGACTTGTTTTGTGGTAATTATATCGGGGTTTATCTTTTTTTTTTTTCCTTATTGTTTATAGAAACAATCAAACTATTGTGGTAATAATATTGGAACAATACATAGGTGTTATTAAATATTTTTTTTAAAAAAACACAAACTACTAATTATTTATAATCAATTATTTCTTAATATATATAGATATTAAAGATTTAGCAAATGTATCTGAATAACAAAAATTGGTACATTTTGAAAATAGTGATTAAAATGATGTACTTATATTTTTTTTATTTGTTAGAGATTATTGATTTGTAAAAAAACATTGTTGATTTGTTGTGTGTCGCCAGATAGAACCTTACTATATAGTTTTTTTTTAATATCAAATGGTTGTTCTATTACTCAAACTTGAAGTAGTGTGGGTAATTAGATCGGAATAGAACATCCAACATAATAACGTTCTCTATGAAAAGAACTCGCAATCTTAGCTAAAGAGTTCAAAATTCCATTTTGTGCTCTTGAAATATGAGATATCTCGAAATCTAGAAAGCATATATGAACGTCTTAATAGTCTCCAATTTCGTTGCAAAACTTGGCTAAGTTTAAGGTTCCTTTAACATTTCTTTGCATTTATCCTAAAGCGCTGACATGACGAATGTCAAAGCATGTTCTCTATTGTCCATCATAGTGCTTCTACTTTCGAATGCAAATGAATCTCTCATTTTCTGAAGTTCCGCGTTCCCATAATCTGGATTTTCCTAAAACAATCCACTCACACCCATTGAACTGAGTTGTGAAGATCCATAAACCATCCACCACACATATATTATCCAGGCTTATGATCTGGAGATCATCGCTACTATGTTCATGTGCAGAAGGAGTGACCAACTCATTAGCATTAAACCATGCTTCGCATTCGCTTCCTGCAAAACGAACTAGCTCCAAAGGATCCTTATCAACCTCCCTGAAAATTTTATCATTTCAATCCTTTTAAATATACTAGATTATCTACGGATAAGGATCCATGTCTAGTTTCGGTTCAGCAATGCTATTCTTTCTCCAGAAGAGACAATCTATACTGACATATATACTTTGTAGTGGAAACGAATTGGGACTAGATGATGTTATTGATAAAGACCATGCTTGCAAAGCTAGAGGACATTCGAAATTAGTGTGTGAATCTTTTTTTCCTTAGGTTTGCTGAAACGTAAAGGAAAACAATATGATAACAAATTTTTCATCTTTCCAAACTTATAGACTTCTTTATTTATTTTAAATATGTTTAAATATTCTGTAACTTTTATTTAACTATTAAATATTTATTAAACTTTTGATTAAACACATGAAAAATCTCTTCATTAAACTCAAGTTATATTACATAGCATTATTAAATATTAATTAGTCTATTTTTATGTCTTATTAGTTCTTGGTTTTTAAATTATTTTCATTATGTATTAATTTTTCATCATTTTTATATCATTTTGTATTATAGGTTAACATTAAATTTGGTAGTAAAAACGGAACCAAAAACCTGTGAGATTCATTATTTTTATCTTCATTGGTATAAATCTAATGAAATGTATAAAGATTTATAGCGTAAATTGATGTATCCTCTTTCTCATGAATATTATTTATTATAATTATAAATTATTTGTTTTAATTATATTATATATTTTCACTAAATGATTATTTTTATTATAATTATAATAATTTTATTTCTTATAATTATAAATTTAATTGTTTTAATTATATTATATTTTTCACTTAATGATTATTTTTTAACAAAAAGATTGATGTCAATTTTTTTGGTTCATTAAAAATAAAATATTATTTATAATGATTTAGAAGTTATTAAATTGTTTGATAGTTTTGGTGGCTGTATCTAGGGTTCACTTCATGTTTTTTTGGGACATGTTATACGGATCACTGTGATATAGTTGTGTATTTTTGCAAGTTCTATTCTCTAGCCTATGGTATTATGTGCTAATTTTTCTCCAACTTATTTTTAAAAACTATCAATCAAGTAGAAAAATATTTACTCTCATTTACTTTTTTATTACTGTTTCAAAAGAGATAAATGCACACTCATCCTTGTGATATATATAGTGAACGTAATAATATTTTCTCATTTTCCTTCTCTTTTCAATTTTATTTTTTTCTCATTCTATTTGATTGGAAAAACTCTGAGATCATAGAGGCCACTGAAGTGGTGTTATGAGGTGAAAGATTCTGAGGCAGGATGGTGCTAAGCTAAAGATATATTGTTTTGTCAGGTTATACGCTGGATATTCAGATTTATTTTGTTTTCATCTTATATGTACTCGTTTCAAGATATTTGATTGTTATTTAGTGTTTACTTTGTCTATAATAAAATGAATGACATGTTCACTTAAACATTTCACCATCTCTATCAAAATTTGATATCCGTTTGTATTTTGGACATTTTTATTTTTATCTACTATCAAACATATTTTGCAAAATTATATTATTTTTACAATTATATTTTTTTATGTTTTGTTTGTTTTTCATAAAAGCACATAATTATTTTTATACGCAGTAATTGATATAAGTTTGACAACAATATCATTTTTAACAACAAATATAATTTTTGTGGGAATATTTGTATTTGTTTGATGTGTTTATTACTTTGATTTATTTTGTATTCTGATTTCTTTTCATGTATATTTAATGCATATTAATTCCTAATGTGTTACTATTAAAAATTTTGTGACACGCACACATAAATAAATATAAATATATATATATATATATATATTCAAATTTAATGAGGATCTGAGTTTTCTTATTATTGAAAATAAAAATAACATTAAATTTCACAATTTATTATTTTATTATATAAGTAATTTCTAAAATTTGTCAATGTTAATAAAATAAAATATCTAAGAATATAAATTATGGATTATTTTCAGCCAATTTATGTGGGAATCTTTGTACTTTGTTTGATGTGTTTATTATTTGATTTAGTTTGTATTCTTATTTTTTCCTGTATATTTAATGCATATTAATTCCTAATCTGCTACTATTAAAAATCTAGTCATACATATACATAACAATTTAGTGAGTATCATAACATCAAATTTCACTATTTATATTTTTTATTTTATTAATAACATTAAATTTCACTATTCATATTTTGTTATTTTATTATATAAGTAATTTCTAACAATTGTCAATGTTAATAAAATAAAATATCTAAGAATATAAATTATGGATTATTTTCAGCCTTATACATTTTTTTTTTGGAATTCATGGATACTGTTTGAACCGAGTATGATGCTAAATGAGTAAATAATCGACAAAACTCGTCGGTGCGTTATTTTGAAGATGTGAACGAACAAATGATAGTAAGAAGAGTTTATTAATAATCAGAAGAGAATACAAAGGAGACTTCGGTGCTCGAAGAGCTAGCCGGAAGTGTACGGACCGATCTAAGAGCAACAAGATGAGTGAAAATCCTAGTTTAGCTGCCGCCTAGTCAGTCTATTTTTGGATCCCTTCTAAGTTATGTTCCCTTTCGCTTTTATAAATCGTTGTACGGACAACCCTAATGGGCCGTGTCCTTCACTTTGTGGGATTTTAAGTGGACCGGCTCTTCTTACTTGGTACGGATCAGCTGCGCTGCTCGGCTCTGAGTCCTTTGTCGTCTTGCGGAGAAATATCTTCTCTGGCTGTTCGATCCAAGTAACGGGCCGTAATATTTATTCGATGGGCCTTGAGAGGAGGATGAAATCCATCTCCTACAATAAGCCCCTCCCCCCAGTTCACTATGATTGTTGTGCGTGTGAAGTGTTTTATAATGGTCGGGAGAATAAATGACTCGGCTTTGATGATCCGCCCACCTCTCTTTTTGTTGGGAAGTCAGTTATGCCTGACCGGAGTTGATTCGTTTTGGCTCGTAAAACCTGGTTTTCATCGGGAAGCGGAGGAGACGCAGGCCGGTTAATGCGTGTTGGGCGGCAAATAGGTCCAATAGGCTTCATAGACCTAATAATGACTATTGCGTTGAAACACACGTCCCCCCCCCCTCATAAATACTTCCCACTTCTGTCCTTTTTTGTTTTGATGGGTGAGAGTCGGAAGTCAGATTGTCACCGACGGGGTCACGCTCGGGAGATTGAAGAGTCTCTGCATCGACAGGCTGCTCTTCTGGGGTATCAGCTTCAGCCTCATTAGTAATCTGTTCATCGGACAAAGTAATATTCGACCTCATTCTCTTTCGTAGCAAAGGGTCATGTCGCTCTCCTGGAAGCCTATCGTCATCATCATCATCCTGAACAGCCTCGTTCGCTATCACCTCTTGGGGAACGTGTGTCCTTTCACCCCGAGACTCGTCGCGTGTTTGGGAAGGACCCGCTTTCTCGATCTCACTGGAAATGATATCACTAAGCTTCGGAAGTGCCTTCATGTTCTTCTTACTCCGCCTTTTGATTGAAGAAGAAGCCTTTTTAGGAAATATAAGCAGTCTACCGTGGCCGTGCACTTCAGCACGGAGATTGGGTCTCCAGTCGGCTGAAACGGCAGAAAAGTCTCAGTATTACGGGCAAAAGTGAACATGTCAAAAAGGAAACAACGAGCAAAATTGAAACGATACCTCGTGTTATACAGGGCTGCAACTGACTAACCCTCGAAAACGAGACGGACGTCCAATGAAGTGAAGTAGAACGCGCGAGTCTTTTAACAACTTCGAGAAATTCCACAGGGTAATTCCCAATGTTGGAATGCAAAACTGCAAAAAAGCCGAAGACAACATGTCAGACGCCAGATAAACAAAACCAATTCGGTGAAGTTCTTTACCAAAGCTCGAGCTCCATAGAACCCTATTGTTTTCATTCAGAGGCTCCTCGAGCGCATTATCATTTGCCTTCACGTAGAAATACCAATGTTGCCAATTGTAGGTCTTGTTCGGTGAGCTAAGTAGAATATCTAAACCAGGTCGCATCTTCATAGAGAACAAGCTGTTCTGCATGTTCGATATTGTCGTAAGCTCCTTGAAGACCCGAACACTCATTGATAATTCTCTTTCTGCAGCCAGCACCATAAGTCCTACCGCTATACAAAACGACCCGTTGATGAACTGAGAAATTGCAGCATCCAGGCGAAAGCAATAAGCGGTTACCAGCCGCGGAATTGGAAACCACTATCTGGTGTCCTTCTGGAAATAGGATGTGTAGACGCACTGATATCCTATCAGAGGGGTCCATGGACTTTGGTTAGTGTTTGGGATGATAAATTGTAACCCCTGAGCCGCCTTGTTCCCTTAAAATTTGTTTAACGGTCTCGACTGTCGATCGAGTCGGATGAACGTTCTCCTAATCTTGCCCTTCTACCATCAATGGGCGAGAAAACTCGCGACAAAGAGCTGGTAATTTCTCGAACACCCCCCACCCCCGGGAAAAAGTGGATTGGAATCATTGGCTCATCGACTAAAGGGAGGGTGTTACCGGGTGGGTCCCTCAACCGAGAGCCACTAGAACTCCCCCTGATCTCAGGAGTCAGGGATCGATCAAATGACAAGGCCCTTGCATTCTCTTCCTCCCGTATCAATCTCTCAGAATCGACCATAACGAGAAGTTTCTGCGATAAATCTAGCCCTTCAATGTCTCGCAAAGCTTCTTGATGCGCCAATTCAGACTCGATTATGCGTCGGTTAGCTGAGCACGCGTCTCAGAAACTAGCGAATCAGTCGCCACAGATTTTGCCCTTATCCACCGCCGTCAATCTTCTACCAAGGACATCAAAGAAACCCTAACTAGAAGACGATAAAGAGAGAGAAGCTAGAGAGAGGAAATATCTGTAAGAAGCGGAGGAAATGGACAAATGATCGACAAAACTCGTCGGTGGGTTATTTCGAAGATGTGAACGAACAGATGAAAGTAAGAAGAGTTTATTAAGAATCAGAAGAGAGTACAAAGGAGACTTCAGTGCTCGGAGAGCTAGCCGGAAGTGTACGGACCGATCTAAGAGCAACAAGATGATTGAAAACCCTAGTTTAGCATCCGCCTAGTCAGTCTATTTTCGGATTCTAAGTTAGGTTCCCTTTCGCTTTTATAGTTCGTTGTACGGACAACCCTGATGGGCCGTGTCCTTCGCTTTGTGGGCTTTTAAGCGGACTGGCTCTTTTTACTCGGTACGGATTCAGCTGCGCTGCTCGGCTCCGAGTCCTTTGTCGACTTGCAGAGAAATATCTTCTCCGGCTATTCGTGCCGAGTGACGGGCCGTAATATTTATTCGATGGACCTTGAGAGGAGGGTGAAATCCATCTCCTACAAATACTATGATTTTTTATTATATTTTTTATCTCAAAATAAATTCATACTTCTTAAAAAGAATTGATAAATGAATTTACATAAAGTAAATATTTATTAATATTAAACATTAATTTTTTTGTGTAAGAATAAATTTGTATGTCATGTGTCACCTTCACTTTATTATATTCAGTGACAGAACATCACCATGAGAAAACTTAGGAATTTGTCAGGTGTTAGCCTTCAATGCCAACCATTTTATCTACTATGTTTTTATTGTAAAAAAAATGTATATTACTTACAAAATATTATTAAATTGAATTTGGTTGAACCTAATTAAACCCGGTTGAAACATATTGATCCATGATCCAAAATTTTCCGGTTTAGTTGCCGGTCTTGTTTTTTAAAAACATTGGTAACAAGAGTAACAATATCTTAAAACGTGTGAAGCTAACTGAAGTACTGAACTGATATTCACATGTCAATTTACACAAATTGGCGTTTGTAATTATTGAAAAGATCAGCTTTTTAGTGTCTGGCTCAAATTAAAAAAATTATCTCATAAGGGGGGCAATTTACTACAAGGTTAAGGCTATATTAAATATCATTGTTCCAAATGTACTATCAATAAAAAAATCTACATAATTGGTTTGTTGTATCAGAGGCATTCAAACATATAGGAGTTGCAAAGTTGGTCCATTACTTAAATCATGAAAAAGACAGTTCCACATAATAAAACTATATTATTCACTTTATAAAAATGAATAAGAACTCAATTCATATTGCATAACTACAGACAATACTCTCTAAGATGTCAAGTAAGCGGCTATATCTTATATTTTAAAGCGTTACAACTAATGTTGATACTTTTGTGCATATCTTATTGCTTTTTCATTGTTTTCTATTTTTCAGACGCAAATATAATATAGGTTTAACAAAACAAAGAATGGGTTGGTCATGACTCATGATATAGAATGGACCAAAAAAACAGCATGATGAGTCACACAATGCAACAGAGGGGGACATAATCACCACATGAATCATGCTTTTTGTAACCATTCACAATAGTTCATAGAATTTTGACTGAAGCAGCAAAACTAACCCCCACCAGACCACCTCCAGCAAGCATATTTGTTTTTGTTGTTTTCTTATATATGTTAGATATAATTTAAAGTATACCAAACAAAACATTTCTTACTTAGTGCAATATAATAGTGAGAAATATAATAATGCATCACACAATAAAACTCCAAATATAACATGAAAAGTGTGGTCCAAGTGAGAGTGACACAGGAACTTGCATGTGGTCAAGGGTTCACTTGCTCAACTTGGCCAAAACCATATATAACCTCTGTCACAATCATTTTTTTTTTTAATTTCCAATATTAGGAACTCCAGTATTAAGTTTAAACTCAAACATGATGTCTTTATCTGGTTATACAAGATTAATACAAACATAGACTTAACACCACAAGTTCCAAAATATTCATATTACAACATGATATGTAACATTTACAGTTTTATCTGAGGACCATAGCTAATTGGTTAGCCACTGAGGATTTCAGTGTAGGAGAAACTGGAGAGTCCCCAAAGAACACATCGAACAGAGCAGATGTAACACTATCTGACTCAACCGCTGCATCCACATCCTTTGGTAACCCTCCGGATGAAACAGAAACCTAACAGAAAGGAGAAAAAAAAAACAAAACATAGGCAATCTCTTGTGTAAGTAAATTCAATGAGCTCCAAAGCCTGAGAAAAAAATTGTGCTTACAAGCATTTTAGAAGGATTGATCCAAGTCAAGAGTATGACACTTCCTTTGTTGAGAGGTCTGTTTTGGAAGATCCCTTGGAATGTAGAGAGAGCAGTTTTATCATCAGGAGAAGGAGATTTGATTCTTGGTGAAATGGCTTCATCCAATGCATCCCAGAAGGTTTTACCATCAACATCTCTCACAAGAACAATCTGCAACGATTTCTCTGCTTGATCTGCATCATTGTGAGCAACAAGACTCATGTAAGAGAGAGTTTGAAATGCTAACAAAGAAAGCTTATGATGTTTAGCATATCATTACCTTGAAAAATGGAATTAAACAGTGATCTATCTCTTTGAATCTCATCAGCAGACTTCCCTTTCCAAGCGGTTAACCCGGTTAAAATAGATTCATTCACGTATAAACCAGCAGCATAGACTTTGACACCAATGATTGCAAACTTTTTCTCTCTAAACCCTGACAGAAGATGATGCATTTTCACATATAGATACATCACAGAAACTCTCAGAGCAAGTATATACAAAGAGTGAAGATAACTGACCAGTGCCAAGCAACGAGAGCGTAGTAGCACAACCAGGTAATGTCACAGATCTCTGAAACTTCACACTTGTAGCTGGTTCTTCCACGTTCTCGTCTGTATTTCCAACTACACAGGCCACACAGATCAAAACATTAGCTGGGTTAAAACTTCTAAACTGCATCTCATTTTGTTCTTAGTATTTTCTAAAAAAACGGTTCCTGTTGCTAGTTCTCGGACACAAAGATTTGTCTGAAATGAAACTTGGTTATTAATACATCTTTCTTGAAGACCCTAAACACCAAAGGATAAAATCATTCTAACAAAGACAATACACAAAACCAAACTCTGTTTCTTTGCTATTTAAAACAACAACAAAGGTTCAACCTTTTTTTTTACCTGAAGAAGCTGCGGATTTTATCATCACCATGCGCCAAGTTTCAAGACAATGTCGCTTTCTAGGAAAGGAACTTCCTTTCTGAGATGGGTGAATAATGGAAACGCGATTCCCAGTTTGAAGACCTGAAACTGGATTGGGAGAATGGTGTCTGGATCCAGCATTAACCCTGTTCCGACATGAACTGTGCAGAGACACACCACAAATTACAGATGGAACCACTGTAAGAACTCCGTCCATGTTCGAATCTCAGGCGATGAATCCTATGTGTTTGGTCTTTAGAAGAAGTATTAACTGTCTCTGCAAAATTTAATTTGCTTGTGGGTTGACAGTTGTAAGCTGTAACTGATTAACAAAATCTGTCGTTTTAGTTTATGAAACTCCACTACATGCAGTTTCCAGAATAATCAACTGTGTGTCGTTTTTATGTGTGTTTTACCTGTCTAGTGAAATGCGGCCTATAGTATATGGTCACTCGTTCAGTGTATCACATCAAACGCGCCGTGATATTCATCCTTTCCCGTGTAGAAAGCACAACTCGTTTCATTGCATCTCAACTCAATGGCATTGATTGCATCTCAACTCAATGGCATTGCGTGTTAAAATATCAAATTAAGATTCCAAGACCCATATTTATATCTTGTGACACTGACTCTTAGAAATTGTCATTTTTGTGGAAAATGTTAGAGATCTCAGAGTTTTTTTTTTTGGTTAAATAGAGTATTGAATCATGTTCCTGAAACTGTTCAAAAGTAGTAAATCCTCTTCTTGCCCTTCTTCAAATAGAAGCATGTTGAGGTGTTGTTATAAGCTCAAAAGTTCTAGCTTCATCTTTCTGCACCATGATTTAATCATTGCTTTTGCTTAGCATGCTTTCAGAAACTACATCAAAGGAAAATGGACTTTGTAAGATGTGCCCTTTGCCCTTATCTGCTGATAGAAATGCAAATATGCATATTTCATTTGCTCTGTTAAGAAAATTAGCTCAGAAACATGTAACAACACACACGATAAATAGTTTATAAAGACAACAGGAAAGGGAAACAATACTTCTTGAAAATTGTAATCGATAAGGACGAGTTCAAATAGAATCTTTTGGGAGTAATAGCGAAAACAAGAACTAAGAAGAAAAACAAAATCGATACACGTGCACCAGCATCTCTTAGGCACTATCTTCGGTAGGCTTCTCTGTCTCCATTGGTTCTTCGCCAGAGCCTTCTGCTGGCTGTGGCTCACTCTTCTCCCCTTCCGCCGCCTTGGCTGGTGGTGCTTCCGGTTTCACAACCGGCTTTGGTTTGGTCATTATAGGCCTGCAGAACCTACAAGACAATCCAAAAAGACGTTAAGTCACTTCTACTATACAAAGTACAACTCCAAGTATAAGAGAAACACATGAGACCAAGCTTTTGCTTACTTGTCCAATGCCTCCGCCTTTCTTGTAACATCAGCTGACAAGAACGCTGGTGTTGCGTACTTGGGGAGCGCCTCCTGTTGCTGCTGCTTCTCCCTCATCCATGCTTCTGCTTCCACACACTCGTTCAATACCTTCATTTACATTTGGCACAACAACAAGAAGTTTAAACACACCCTCAACATTCTTATGCAAAAAAAATGAAAATCTCAGCTCTTGTTATTTACCTTTTGCTTCTCTTCAAGTTCAATGTGGTCAAACTTGGAGTCATTAGAGACAGCTGCCTCTCTGTAGCTGTTAACGCAGTGACCAAGATGACCAACGACCGTCCCTCTTTCCTGTGACTCCTTGTAACGCATCTCAACAGGGTCACCCACCTACATCAAAGTCCAATCACCAAGCTCGGTTAGAACATTTTGTTCTTAAAGTAGAACACAATAAAGCATCGATCTATCATGTCTATTACCTTCTTGAGCTCCTCGAGCTTTGCAACATAGACTCCTTTAGTCTCATCTTCCCCATCTTCATATAACCAATCCTCCACTTCCTGCAACTTCGCCAGGAAAGCTTCCCTCTCTGACTCGATAATGTAGTCATGGTATTTGTCACTCAGCTGAAAAACAAAACACGTCAGTAGCCAGCCCTTCACTAAATGAATGCATACAACCCAATACAGACAAAAATGAGGGAAAGAAAGAAAAGGGTTTAATTACCTTGTTTCGCATATCATAAACATAGGACTCAACAGCATTCTTTCGGTCCTTGGTGTCCTCCATAACTCTGTCTTGGAGAGCCATCTCGTATTCTTTCTCCACAGCTTTTTGGACGTCAACAGATTGCAAGGCACCGTATACCAATTCAGACAGAGGGACATTTGTTTTCTTGACCTTCTTCTTCGGGGCCTCAGCCTGCACATACCATACCAATTTGATTAAATTAAGTTCACGAGTGAAAGAATACAGTAAGGAACATCAGCTGAGTAGAAAAACTAACCTTGGAATCAGTTTCCATTTGCACCGGCTTATCAGCAGACTCAGGAACACCATTGTCAGTACCAGCTGCATCACTGGTTTCCTTGGCGTCCTGCATGTTCACATCAGTTTCACCAGAAACTTTGTCAGTGTCCATCTGCTCTGCTGCGACCGGAACTTCAACTTCTTCTTCCTCCAACAGCTGCAAATGAGGTAGATACAAAATTAGCATAAATTAAACAATCTCAAGTTCGTAAAGGAAGGCGTGGGTTATAACAACACAAACTTACAGTTGCTGATTCAACAGAGACAATTCCGTGAAGGGTCAATCTCACTTTCACTTTAAGCTTTGCCCTCTCGCCTTTTGATGACTGGAAGGGACCAATCTGCCAAAAAAGGTTAACAACCATGAGAAACAATAGCGCTACAGTCTTGAACATAAACGACATTGGGCAAAGAAGATCAAACCGTGTATGTGCTGATTTTAGGAGGTACTTGCAACTCGGACGAATCACTGTACTGCACATCAACAGAGAAGGTTCCAGAGCGGTAAAACGTTAGAGCCTTGACACTTGGGATGGAGTTTCCTTTGGGGAAAACAATGGTACTCTGTTGATTCTCAGCTCCTCCATTTTGAGCATCAGAAGCTGCTCCTTTCCATGCAAGCGAAATTGAGAAGGGGAAGCTCTCATGAACCTAGTAAGAAATAATAATATGACTTGTTAGATAGTCTGAAGTACTATAGTAGACGATAAAACACATATTATTTAAGCATATATATGCACCTGGAACTCGCGGACTTTGAAGGTGGGACTGAGAATAGCACACTGCAAGGCACATCCCCTAGACACACACTCACTAGCATTCATTGTACGCCTTGGCTCCTTACCGAAAAACTCAGTTAAAATCTTGATAATGGCAGGAACACGAGAGCCAGATCCAACAACCTCTACCATATGTACATCTTCAATTGATAACCCTGCATCAGCGAGAGCCTTCTCTAGAGGACCCTTCACTCGCTCCAAGATAGGTACGCTGATCTCTTCAAACTCTTCCCTCTTGATAACACCCCTAACATCCTTCTCATCCATCAAACACTCAATATTCAATGGCGCCACAGGGTTAGCACTTAGCACCTTCTTCAGCTTCTCACACGCAGCCCTCAGCCTGAGACTAGCCTTAGCGTTCTGAGTGACATCAATCTTGTACTCCTCCTTGAACTTGGCAGCAAAATNCATCCATCAAACACTCAATATTCAATGGCGCCACAGGGTTAGCACTTAGCACCTTCTTCAGCTTCTCACACGCAGCCCTCAGCCTGAGACTAGCCTTAGCGTTCTGAGTGACATCAATCTTGTACTCCTCCTTGAACTTGGCAGCAAAATGATTGAAAAGAACCTCATCAAAGTCCCTTCCTCCTAAAGACCGATCAAACCCATGAGACAAGACCTTAAGCTGTCCCTTTTTGAACCCTGCAATGCACACTTGCATACTTGCATGACCAATGTCAATAAACGCAACATTAAGCGGCTCACTCTCCGGCAAATCCGTCTTGTAAATACCATATGCCAAAGCTGTTGCTGTTGTCTCATGGATCAAATGCAAAGGATGCAAGCCTGCAATAGTCGCTGCATCTAGCACAGCTCTTCTCTGTAGATCGGTGAAGTAAACAGGAATACCGATACAACAGTCAACAACAGCAGCGTTCAGATTCTTCTCAGCAATCCCTTTCAAGTTGGACAGCATCATCCCCATAACCTGAGTGGGAGTAAACGCCCTCTTCTCTCCCAAATAATTAGCGTGGATCAAAGGGTACCCGTCAGGTCCTTCCGTGACAGAGAAAGGCAGAGACTTGATGTCTCTCTGCAGCTCAGGGTCTGAGAACTGACGACCCACAAGACGCTTGATCTGTGAAATAGAGTTTTTAGGGTTCATCATGGTGGAAGCAGCTCCAGCAGTCCCGATGAAACGTTGCTTCTCGCCAAAGCATACAATGGCAGGAGTCTCACGGTTAGATTCATCGTTAAGCACAACGTCGATACCTCTCTGCCTCGCGACAGCAACAAGACAGTTCTCGTTTCCAAAATCAAATCCAACTACACTCATTCTCAAAGCTTAGTCTTGTTCAACACTGAGGACTCCTCCGGAAGAGTTTGGAGACAGCAAACCCTAATAATCACAATAAAGTTTCAAACTTTAAATTCCAAATCCAATCAGAAATCAATAAGAGCAGTTCAGAAGCTAAATTATATTCCCAGATGATCGGAATCTATAAAGCGAACCCTAAGATAGTAAACAGAGAAACTTCAGAGATGTGTACACGACATTAAAGGTTAAGACTTTAAAACCTAATTCAATCAGAAATCAATTAAGAACAGTTCAGAAGCTAAAATTATATTCCCAGATGCTCGGAATCTACAAAGAGAAACAAGATTCAAACTTCAGAGATGGGTTTATGACATTCATTCATACGAATATACCCCAAAAGTGAGATGTACGGAGAATGCGAGATTCAGATCTAAAGATCTGTTTTTAAGCTAAACGGTTAAAGGAGGAGGAGGAGGGAGAGGATCTAAAGCGTACCTGGTGATCGAGAGAGAGGTTTGTTTTAGGTTTGAGTTTTATGGATCGTAGCAGCAGAGGAGAGGAAGAGAAGAGAGAGAAGGTTTTATGGAGCAGGGTTCTTCTCGAACTTTAGGGTTCTTCTCGAACTTTCTTTTTCCTTTTCCTTTTGTTTTAACATTTTATATTTGTAATGTTTAGGTTAATTACATCATGTTGCTCAAAACAAATGGTTAATAATATACATCAAAACCATTAAAAAGAAATTGTTTTGTATTGGGACAAAAGGATCAGATAAGTGACTTCGTATTCTAATCTATTAAAACAAGTCCTATAATTTATCTATTTATCAATGTTGTCATATTTAAGTTTTAAACTCATTACAAATATTCTTATATTTTATGGAAATTTCCTTAGTCCAATGGTTTGACCGAGAGTTCATTAATACTTCTACACCAGGAAATCCAGATTTCAATCCCTGATGAAATTGATTTATTCAATAATTATGTAAGTTATGAAGGAAATACTAACAAGGGATTTTCAGCATAGTGCAAGTAGACTCGGCCAAATGTGAATCTTCATGAGACGGCTCAGGTAATGCAGTTAGGTTTAGATCATCATAAGTCATGTAGTATTGTCGGTTGTCGAAACTCCTATGTAATCTTTCTCATAATTATAATATCATAATAAGTCAGCGTTAAAAACAACATTAATCTGTTTTATTATCATTACATATAATTGAATTTATATATAATTTTAATTTTAGTTTACAAATGAAAACTAAATTATTATAACCTCTAATTATATTTTATGATAATTAATATTTTAGTTAATAAGTTTTCGAAAATAAATTCTAAAAAGATTATGAAAAGACATTTCAACGGGTTTTGTTAGAATTTTTCAAAAAATATTCATTTGTGTTTCAAATAAAAAAATAGAGATATAAAAAGATATTCTAATTAAATTATGTAAAATTTCATATAATTCTGACAAATATTTCAAATCAAACCCCAATTAATAAATAATCAAAATATTAGTATAATATTATGAACCAAAAACAAATATTCATAAGTAAACATGAATCAAACTGAAAATCAATAAATACAATCTATCGAGAACCAAATTTTAAAAATAGCATCAATCATTTAACTGTAATTTAAGTAAATTATAAATAATCTCGCGCAATCACGCGGATCAGAATCTAGTTTGTTTTATTAAACAATTCTTACCACTATTTAAGATATTAGATTTAGTTGTAAACGGATAAACTGCAGTTCTTACGAGAGCTAAGCTGGCAAGGAACATGCTCCTTCCAGAGCCATAAGCCAGCGAGGCAAAGATAGCCCCCTAGAAACAAGACCAATAACTAAACATACATAAAGTTAAAAACAAGGACGAGCCAGAATATTAAGAACTTCTAAGGCTAACACAAAGCAAAACTACCAGAAACCGGATGCCATAATGAACGAGAAAGAGTTGGAGGTCACATTTATTTGGGATGAGAGCAGTTGACGAAGAAACATGTTGACAATCAACAACTCATGGACCCAACGCGATTGAGCAAAACCTCCACAGTCCCTTACCAGAAAATCCAGATGAACCCGTCTGTTAAAAGCCAAGGAACTAACACTATAACTCAGCTCTGAAGCTTCGCAAAGAATACTTAAACACAAAGGTCAGACGAGGCCATCTTATCGAGGACAAAGACTCTTCTAACACTGCCTCAAGACCGACCTTTTACCAGAAAATCAAAAAATCTGAACTCAATTTGAGATAAAACACAGACAAACCCTTCAACAACAACCGCCAATAGGCGAAGAGAAAAGGGTCGAGCGACCAAAACTACCATTGACTTGCCTGAGAAACGCCTTTCTAACACCGATGGAAGAAGTAATAACCTACATCTGAGCCGTTTGTAATCTTTCGCCGTGCACCAGAAAATAGTTTCGAAACTAGAGAAACAACCCAACCAACTCAATAAGATAGTAAACAAAACCAGCCTTTTCCTTCATAGAACCCAAGCAGTTATTGATTCAGAACCCAGCACAACACAGATAAATAGCTACAGACTAACACAAAAAATAAAGCAAGACAATCCAAGGAATGGTCACAAACAGGAGAGACACGAGATAAGGCTTGATAGCTAACCTTTGCTGGTTCTGAAACCGGACAACAATGTTACGAGCACCACACATAAGCCGTGGATCCCCTCGTCCATCGACTCTCCAACCGAGCCAAAGCAACAAAATCCAAAAACAGACCATCACTACCTTTCCTTTGACCAGATCTGAGACCATAAACCAAGGGAAGCCTGCTAGCCAAAATTAAAACCAACGAGACTTACACAAAGACGAAATTAAAACCAACGAGATTTACACAAAGACGACATCAAGCCGCTCACGACGGTGAAAAACACTGACCACCGAAACAACAAGCAAGAAACAATGACACCAAGCCGCTCCCACCGACCACAGGAACAGCAAGCAAGAAAACAGCGACTTTTCTTAGCTAGTCTTCTCTATCATAATCTCATACTAATATTTTGTGCTGCATAACAATGTTTTTTAAAATAAAGGCTTCCTTTTTAACACTGTACTTACTGAATATAACCATTGTTAAAACTAAACATTTATCATTTGCTCTGGCTACAAAACCAGTTCAGGAAGATATTTAACATGTAGAAAAAATCTACATCTCACACGATAAATAGTGTTATAAAGAAAACACAAAGGGAAACAATACTTCCTGAAAATTGTAATCGAAAAGAAAAGAGTTTAAATATAGAATCTTAAAGGGAGTAATAACGAAGACAAGAACTAAGGAAAAAAGGTAAAAACAAAATCGATACACGCGCACCAGCATCTCTTAGGCACTATCTTCAGTAGGCTTCTCTGTCTCCATTGGTTCTTCGCCAGAGCCTTCTGCTGGCTGTGGCTCACTCTTCTCCTCTTCCGCCGCCTTGGCTGGTGGTGCTTCCGGTTTCACAACCGGCTTTGGTTTGGTCATTATAGGCCTGCAAAACCTGCCAAAAATATCCAAAAGATGTTTAAGTCACTTTTACTATACAAAATACAACACCAAGTACAAGAGAAACACATGAGACCAAGCTTTTGCTTACTTGTCCAATGCCTCCGCCTTTCTTGTAACATCAGCTGACAAGAACGCTGGTGTTGCGTACTTGGGGAGCGCCTCCTGTTGCTGCTGCTTCTCCCTCATCCATGCTTCTGCTTCCACACACTCGTTCAATACCTTCATTTACATTTTGCACAACAACTAGTTAAATCACACCCTCAACATTCTTATGAAAAAAAAAATGAAAATCTCAGCACTTGTTATTTACCTTTTGCTTCTCTTCTAGTTCAATGTGGTCAAACTTGGAGTCATTAGAGACAGCTGCCTCTCTGTAGCTGTTAACACAGTGACCAAGATGACCAATGACCGTCCCTCTTTCCTGTGACTCCTTGTAACGCATCTCAACAGGGTCACCCACCTACATCAAAGTCCAATCACCAAGCTCGGTTAAAACATTTTGTTCTTGAAGTAGAACACAATAAAGCATTGATCTATCATGTGTCTATTACCTTCTTGAGCTCCTCAAGCTTTGCAACATAGACTCCTTTAGTCTCATCTTCCCCATCTTCATATAACCAATCCTCCACTTCCTGCAACTTCGCCAGGAAAGCTTCCCTCTCTGACTCGGTTATGTACTCATGGTATTTGTCACTCAACTGAAAAACAAAACACGTCAGTAGCCAACACTTATTAAATGAATGCCTACAAGCCAATACAGACAAAAATGAGGGAAAGAAAGAAAAGTGTTTAATTACTTTGTTTCGCATATCATAAACATAGGACTCGACAGCATTCTTTCGGTCCTTGGTGTCCTCCATAACTCTGTCTTGGAGAGCCATCTCGTATTCTTTCTCCACGGCTTTTTGGACGTCAACAGATTGCAAGGCACCGTATACCAATTCAGACAGTGGGACATTTGTTTTCTTGACCTTCCTCTTCGGAGCCTCAGCCTGCACATACCATACCAATTTGATTAAATCAAGTTCACGAGTGACAGAATAGAGTAAGGAACATCAGCTAAGTAGAAACCAACCTTGGAATCAGTTTCCATTTGCACCGGCTTATCAGCAGACTCAGGAACACCATTGTCAGTACCAGCTGCATCATTGGTTTCCTTGGCGTCCTGCATGTTCACATCAGTTTCACCAGAAACTTTGTCAGTGTCCATCTGCTCTGCTGCGACCGGAACTTCAACTTCTTCTTCCTCCAAAAGCTGCAAATGAGGTAGATACAAACTTAGCATAAATTAAACAATCTCAAGTTTATAAAGGAAGGCGTGGGTTATAACAACACAAACTTACAGTTGCTGATTCAACAGAGACAATCCCGTGAAGGGTCAATCTCACTTTCACTTTAAGCTTTGCCCTCTCGCCTTTTGATGACTGGAAGGGACCAATCTGCAAAAGAAGGAGAACAACCATGAGAAACAAGAGCGCTACAGTCTTAAACATAAACGACAATGGGTAACGAAGATCAAACCGTGTATGTGCTGATTTTAGGAGGTACTTGCAACTCGGACGCATCACTGTACTGCACATCAACAGAGAAGGTTCCAGAGCGGTAAAACGTTAGAGCCTTGACACTTGGGATGGAGTTTCCTTTGGGGAAAACAATGGTACTCTGCTGATTCTCAGCTCCTCCATTTTGAGCATCAGAAGCTGCTCCTTTCCATGCAAGCGAAATTGAGAAGGGGAAGCTCTCATGAACCTAGTAAGATATAATAATATGACTTGTCAGATAATCTGAAGTACTATAGTAGACGATAAACACACATATTATTTAAGCATAGATATGCACCTGGAACTCGCGAACTTTGAAGGTGGGACTGAGAATAGCACACTGCAAGGCACATCCCCTAGACACACATTCACTAGCATTCATTGTACGCCTTGGCTCCTTACCAAAAAACTCAGTTAAAATCTTGATAATGGCAGGAACACGAGAGCCAGATCCAACAACCTCTACCATATGTACATCTTCAATTGATAACCCAGCATCAGCGAGAGCCTTCTCCAGAGGCCCCTTCACACGCTCCAAAATAGGCACACTGATCTCTTCAAACTCTTCCCTCTTGATAACACCCCTAACATCCTTCTCATCCATCAAACACTCAATATTCAATGGCGCCACAGGGTTAGCACTTAGCACCTTCTTCAGCTTCTCACACGCAGCCCTCAGCCTGAGACTAGCCTTAGCGTTCTGAGTGACATCAATCTTGTACTCCTCCTTGAACTTGGCAGCAAAATNCATCCATCAAACACTCAATATTCAATGGCGCCACAGGGTTAGCACTTAGCACCTTCTTCAGCTTCTCACACGCAGCCCTCAGCCTGAGACTAGCCTTAGCGTTCTGAGTGACATCAATCTTGTACTCCTCCTTGAACTTGGCAGCAAAATGATTGAAAAGAACCTCATCAAAGTCCCTTCCTCCTAAAGACCGATCAAAGCCGTGAGACAAGACCTTAAGCTGTCCCTTTTTGAACCCTGCAATGCAAACTTGCATACTTGCATGGCCAATGTCAATAAACGCAACATTAAGAGTCTCACTCTCGGGCAAATCCGTCTTGTAGATACCATACGCCAAAGCTGTTGCTGTTGTCTCATGGATTAAATGCAAAGGATGCAAGCCTGCAATAGTCGCTGCATCTAGCACAGCTCTTCTCTGAAGATCGGTGAAGTAAACAGGAATACCGATACAGCAGTCAACCACAGCAGCATTCAGATTCTTCTCAGCAATGCCTTTCAAGTTAGAAAGCATCATCCCCATAACCTGAGTGGGAGTAAACGCCCTCTTCTCTCCCAAATAATTAGCGTGGATCAAAGGGTACCCATCAGGTCCTTCTGTAACAGAGAAAGGAAGAGACTTGATGTCTCTCTGCAACTCAGGGTCTGAGAACTGACGACCCACAAGACGCTTGATCTGCGAAATAGAGTTTTTAGGGTTCATCATGGTGGAAGCAGCTCCAGCAGTTCCGATGAAACGTTGCTTCTCGCCAAAGCATACAATGGCAGGAGTCTCACGGTTAGACTCATCGTTAAGCACAACATCGATACCTCTCTGCCTCGCGACAGCAACGAGACAGTTCTCGTTTCCGAAATCAAACCCAACTACACTCATTCTCAAGCTTTTGTCTTGTTCAAAAACCTGATAAAACGCATAAAAGTTTCAACCTTTAGAATAATTCCTAATTCAATCAGAAAGCTATTGAAAACAGTTCAGAAGCTAAATTATATTCCTAGATGATTGGAATCTCCAACGAGAAACAAGATTCAAACTTCAGAGATGGGTTTATGACATTGATTCGAATATACCCTAAAAGTGAGATGTACGGTAAAGATGAGATTCAGATCTAAAGATCTAATCTGAAGCTAAAGGGTTAGAGAGGAGGAGAGGATCGATATCGTACCTGGGGATCGCGAGAGAGGTTTGGGTGCTGAGAGCTTTGCTTTAGGTTTAAGTTTTATGGATTGTCGCAGCGAAGAATCAGAAAAGAGCAACAAGAGGAAGAGAACAGAGAGAGGGTTTTATGGAGCAGGGTTGATCTCGAACTTTCTTTTTTCCTTTTTTCTTTGTTTACATTTTTTTTTTTTTATAACATCAACTTTATTAATTTAAACTTGAGTTTACATAGTCTTCATGCAGCAAATTATGTAAAAAATGAGGAACATAAAAATGAAAACAGAAATCAATTCCATTTTGTAGACTTTTTGCTAGACAATCAGCAACCTTGTTTCCATTTCTTTGTGTCCATTGAAACTTCACTTCTTGAAACTTGTTGACCCACCAGAGAATTTCTCTTTGCCAGTTGTAATGTGCAAAATGTAGCCTCTTATTCGTTAGTATCTCGATTGCCTTTTTACTATCACTTTCCATAATTATTCTCCTATGTCCCAAACTCCAGCAGTGTTGCAGAGCCATAAGAATAGCTTGTAACTCACATCCCAGAGCATCATTACATTTTCTCCCTCTAGCCTGAGCCGAACCTTTACAGACATCATTTTCATCTCTTATAATCCATCCAGCCTTTCCCTGTAGCTGTTCATTACTAAGAGCACCATTAGTATTGCATTTTCCGGTCTATTCCAGACTTTTGAATTATATGAGGACCCTCTCCATCTTCTTTCATTATTATCCTCCTCTTCACTATTTGCAGATTGTTTCCATTCTCTAGCATCCTCTCTAGCATATCTCAGAATAGATCTCCAGTTAATTTCTTTTCTCTGAAACGCCAAAGTATTTCTACTTTTCCAAATCCTCCAAAGTAACCAAAAAGGAAGATCTTGAAAATGTGTTAGACGAGAAGATGTAGAAATTTGAAGACACGCCTCTATTTTAGCTTCCAAACTTGAATTTGAATCATTAATAGTGAGATTAGAAACACCTGATTCACGCCATATTCTCTTTGCATAAGCACACTCGAAGAAAATGTGTTCTTCCGACTCCACGCCCATACAACACCTCTTGCACTGATCATCCTGAGTAACATGTCTTCTCTTTAAATTTACACCTGTTGCCAGACTTTTTGAAAGTAATCTCCACATAAAGCGTTTTAACTTCGCTGGAACCTTCGCTGGAACCTTTGTCTTCCATATCTTATGTTTTACCTCTGCAGTTCCATGCGTTGGCTGTAAGTTATCATTAGTTGGTAGGTGTGTTCCCAACCAGTAACCTGATTTAACTGTGTAGATACCATCTTCGTTATAGCTCCAACCCAGTAAATCTTGTTGTGCTGTAAAACTCAGTTTAATGTTCAGAATCCGATCCACATCTTCTGGAACTATAGCTTCTCTCAACTTTTCTTCATTCCATTGAGCACTTCTAGTATCAAAGAAAACATTAACCTTTTCATCGACTTGATAACTTCCCCTGGGCCTCGGTGGTCTTGGTGGATGATCAGGAATCCAAGGGTCTGTCCATGCATTTATCATCGAACCATTCCCAATGATATATCTCATTCCTTTAACAAGCAAGTCTTTCCCATATAGTATTGACTTCCATGCATAAGATGCTTTTTTCCTTTGTGTTGCTTTCAATATATCTCCATCAGGGAAATAGCGTGCCTTCAAAATACGTGCCATGAGGCAATGTGGGTGTTGCATAATCCTCCATACTTGTTTGTTTAGCAGAGCTTGATTGAAAATTTCCAAATCTCGGAAACCCAAACCTCTTTCCCTTTTTGGCACACTGATTCTGTCCCAAGAGTACCAGTGTAGTCCTTTTCTATCTCCATTTCCCCACAAAAACCTAGCCAAAATTGCATTGATCTCTTCACACGTCTCCTTTGGCAATCTAAAAATATTCATCGAGTAGATTGGCATTGCTAATGCAATAGCCTTTAGCAAGACTTCTTTTCCACCTTGAGATAAGTATTTCTGCTTCCAACTTTGTGTAATCGCCTTAACTTTATATTTTCTATTTGTAATATTAGGTTAATAACATTGAAGTTAACAAAAAAAAAGGTTAATAACATTGAAATTTATAAAAAAAAAAAACGCCAAAGATCAACTATACTGTATATCAAGAACTTGAATAAAAAAACTCCATATAATAAAAGATGCAAAATTAGTTTCCTTTCTAGAAAACAAATATAGTACATGAATAACCAAACTGGAAATATAAATTTTAGAACATTGTAAATTTGATTTTTTTTGCCAACAATCTTAAACATATTGGACACGTAAAAATGCATCTACGTATTATCCAAGGATGGTAAGTTTCCAAAATATCTCTTATATCTTAACTCAGAATCATCTAACATTTTAACAGATTAGTATTTATATACATTTGATAGATTAGTATCCAAAATATCTCTTATATATTTTTAAAATAGACTAGTATATCTATATATATATATATTATATTTTATTAAATTAATTATTTAATTGATTAGTAGTTTATAAAATAATATTATTTATTTTTATTTAAACAAAGCAACGGAATACCTAATATGATAAATATGTATACGGAAATTAATGCTTTTGAATAATAAAGATTTCATAATAATTTTTGTATCCTCTATCTTTTTGTTTAATTTTAATTATTAAAAATTAAATAATCACATTAACCATAAAATAAAAAATTTAGACTTTTTTCTATATGTTATATTATAATTTTTTTAAAACTATTATAAATTACTAAAATTGTTGAAAGGTCTTACAATGATTATTTTGTAAACAATGGATTTACATTTTTGTTATCAAAAGGATACAAATGATTATAAAATCATATGAATACAAAATTTCATTTAACAGATATTAAAATTATATATATATATATATAAATATGTTAATTTTGAAATACTTATTGAAAATATATTAAGACCTGAATAATTTAATTTTGAAATTTACATTAAATTTTTAAATGATTATTAATTACTTAAACTATTACAAAATTTCACATTGAAAATTTTCTAATAATTTTTTAACTTTTTTATTACCACAAATATACAAATTTTTTAAAAAATTATATGAGTGTGAACTAGGAAGTTTCATTTAAATATTCATACCAAAACTTTTAATATATTATGTTAATATTATTTAAATACCCTATAAAACAAATAAAAATGATTACCTTGATTTATGTGCTTACTTTAGTTTAATTATATACATATATTTTCTCGATTCTCAATTATTCAATATATTTATTATTTAATAATACGTAAATGAACATAAAATAAATAAAAATAAATAAATAAGTAATAAAAATGTAAAAATAAGTTATATATATATGTTCATATCACATAATTTGAAGGTCTTAACCTAGTATAATAGATAAAACATAAACACATCCATATCCAACATAAATCAAATAGGTTAATGCCTTATTATCTAGAGACAAAAAAAAGTTTAAACAAAATGATTAGTGGTGTAATCTATATATTTACAAGTAAAAATAAACAAAATGGAATGAACAAAAGTAAGTAGAATAACCAAATCAATCTAAATTCTTATACTTCAATCACCTGTATAATTAATAAGACTAAATTGTTTTTTAAAAAAATAATCTTCTACTTGATTTTCATCCATATAATATTTAAAATATATTAAAAATACCTAAGAAGTGAAATATTACCAATTGTTGTGATTTAACTATTTTGCGGATATTCATATATTCATATATGACTATATGTGAATGATTAATCAATTACTATACATTAAATAATCACTGGTAATGTTTGATAATGAAAAACCAAGTTCATCAACATTTTGCCTTTTGTTTTTCTATTGTTTTGTACCAATTTATTTTTCAAAACAACATAAAATATGATGTGGCCTAATTAAATAAAAGTTAATTATGATTTCATTTAAAAAAATAAATAAATGAACTTTAGTGAATCCAAAATGAATAATTGAACCGATCGAGACTATCTACTATGAATAAAAGGGCTAAATAAAGCACTCTTACACTGTCCACATGTGCAATAATATTTAACCAATAAAAAAACAGATTTCCACCACGTCAGAGGACACCTCTATCGTTTGGGCTTATCAATTTTTTCATGTTTGATTAATTTACTCTGGCCATTAGGCCCAGTTTAGGAAATAACCCTAAAAAATTTGCAATGAAGCTTTCTTCGTCCTTCCTCTCCTCCTTCCCGTGTCGCTATTTCTCTTCATCGCTTCCTCTTCCTTTTCCTCTCTCTAATCTATCTCTGTGCAATCAAACCTCCCTAAATCTCATTTATGGCTGCCTTTCGCCTTCCTCTGTCTAAGTTTCTTTATAACTCTCTCTTTTCTAGATTTGTTGAGCACAAAATTGTATAACACTCTCTCAAGCGATGAATTCCGGCGATCTTATCTCCATATCTCTGTGCCTGATCACTCAACAAAAAACGTGTCTACAATTCTTTAATGGAATTTCAATCTAACAACGGATGGTATATCTCTTGATCGATATCACTCAGCAATCATCAACATGTAACAGTCGTAACTTTTCCTCTAATTTTATTACTGTTACAGGCTGAAAATTCTTTGTACGTATCTGTCTATCTTCTTAATTCATTAACTCCGATGATTTTTAAAATCTCTCTTTTGTTTGTGGATTTGTCTGATCTTTCCTTTGGCTACTGTAAAAAAGTGTCATCGGCTAAATCTGTTATGGAGTTCTTCCTGATTAATGATCAAGGATTTTATATCCACTTGGAGTCTATTTATGCTCCAATCTTCATGCCTTTCCTTCGTTTCTAATGGATTTCAAAAAAGTTTTTTTTGTTGGAAATTTCTAGAAAATACACAGGTACACTATGAAGATCATAGGTAGCCAGTTATGAAGATCATAAGTGGCTAAATTTGTTGTTTCTTGATTTTGGTCTGAAAAAGGTTATCCTTCGGCATAACTTTGTTTGATGTCACGCTTACATAGGAAAAATTAAAGCGGAGACAGAGCCATATCGAAAGATATTCTCATTGAAAAAGTTTCACTAAACCCAGACAGTTTAAATTACGTTAATAAACTAGGTGAAAGTCGCTTTGGCAGTGTGTATTGGGGGTCAGATCGTGAAACATTCTGCTGGCATGTTCGGTTTTTTGTTGATCATTTGTGTTCTTGCAGGTTGCAGTCAAGAGAATCAAGGCATGGAGTAACAGAGAATATATAGATTTTCTTATCAACGGCTTCTCATTTTGGTTGGCAACTTGGCATAACTATCTAAAGGCTTATAGGTTTTGACAGTTTTTCAGGACACAGTGATTGACATGTTTTTCTGGGCAAACATCTTTGTTGGTGGAGAAAAGGAAATTTGATCAGAAATCAACCGCTTATGTGGATGCTTTTGATAGGTTTTGAGTTATTGGAGGTTGGTCTTTTGTCTTCGTTCCCTTATATTTTTCCTCTATGTTACCACCATTACTATTAATATTTATGTTATCCAGATTACTTTTCGAGTGGCATCCACTGCAGGGCCCTTGGTGTTTTATTCAAGCACTCATTCATGTTTAATATGTGCTTCCCTCCTTGAAACTTCAGTGATTATCTATAGGCTGCTTTTGTGGTGGCTCATAGTGGAACAACAACACGCAAGTACAATTCATATCTCCAAGACCAGTATAAGCTATTAGCCTTTTTAATATTGGTGTTAGCTGAGATATGGTTCACATAAATTAGGGGGTATTGGCATATCAAGCCGGATTGGTGAACCAAGGCGGGAGATTGGGATGATGATGAACTCTGGAGAATGTTGTCCAACTGGTGAACTGAGAATTTAGAAGCTTGGAGTGTAANTACAATTCATATCTCCAAGACCAGTATAAGCTATTAGCCTTTTTAATATTGGTGTTAGCTGAGATATGGTTCACATAAATTAGGGGGTATTGGCATATCAAGCCGGATTGGTGAACCAAGGCGGGAGATTGGGATGATGATGAACTCTGGAGAATGTTGTCCAACTGGTGAACTGAGAATTTAGAAGCTTGGAGTGTAAGATAAAGCTTGGTGAATGTTTTTTAACCACTTGCATGTTCAATTGTGTGCCTCTCCTTTTCCTTTTACAAAGTACGTAGTATGCGTTGGCTGGCTAATCAAAACAGTTTATGGCTTATCCTAATAAGAAAAAACAGTTTGAATCTACTAATCTTTATACTGCAATATGCAATGTTTAGAGATATTATTNTTGGAGTGTAAGATAAAGCTTGGTGAATGTTTTTTAACCACTTGCATGTTCAATTGTGTGCCTCTCCTTTTCCTTTTACAAAGTACGTAGTATGCGTTGGCTGGCTAATCAAAACAGTTTATGGCTTATCCTAATAAGAAAAAACAGTTTGAATCTACTAATCTTTATACTGCAATATGCAATGTTTAGAGATATTATTTTAATTATGTTTCATTTTATTTGATTAGCACTAAATGTCTATGACTACAAAATACGACAAACACTAAATTATGTATTTTACATTCTCATTTATTCATCATCATGGATGGTGAGGGAAAAGCAGAGGGGAAAAAAGTCCAGGAATCTGTAAGCACAGAGTTACTCCTTGATATCCATAAAGGATTCACAATAGATGAAAGATACCAAGGGTCCAGGATTTTTCAGAGTTATGGTATGGATAGACGAAGAAGATGTAAATGGAACAGTAGTGGTCAAGTCTTTTGGAGGCGTCCATCAGTTCAATCAAAGATTAGTGATTGATTTACATTCTTCTGCCTACAAATACCTCTATGTTGAGTTTGTCAGAGGGATTTGTACAAAAGATCCAGGAACATCTAATGGTACTGTTGTGATGGGTCGCGCGAAGATTCGATTGCCTCCTTGGAACAGTTGCAACAAGTACGCATCTAAGGTCGACCTCATTGGTTTGAACAGTGAACGATGTGTAGTTGTTAAGGGATACCTAAATTTGTCTGCAACTTCATAGATTTCTTGCGTGATAATTATTGGCGTTTTTCTTTTTCTTTTAGTTTTAATTTATTTTAATCGTACTTGTGTTTTTGGCCTTAATGGTTGTGTTTAATTGACTGTCGATTGATATAGTTATTTGGTTAGGAAGATTACAATAACTAGCTAGCTAACAAAACCATCATAAACTAATATATATATATTGTTCAGAATAAGATGTTTCAAATATATTACTTTATTTTTCTTACCAAAAGAAATGTCAATCTGCTCGATATATCAAAGCTATTAGTATAACAAAAATATCAAGACAATATACGAACACAAACATGTAAGATAAAATCGCATGACCATGATTAAGGACTTAGCTAACTATTTATCCATTTCCAGTTTTGTTCAATATCTAAATATACTTTTATATATTTAGAATATTACAAAATTTAAATTTAATTGTAGCATATGACCATATATGATTTTATAATTTTAGAACATGTTCATAATATATATTGTATCAGTTTTTTTTAAAAAGTATCAAACGATTGAATTTGCTAATAATCTATGTGCATTATATATGTCTACTAAGATAATTTTGTTGTTTGTTATTAAAAGTAATGCTCTCTCATAAGAAGTGTTTTAAAAACTAGAACCGGCTGGTTGGATCATGACTCTCTCTCTTCTAAACAATTGTGAGTTTTGCTAAAAATCAATAAATTCGGTTTAAGAACCAGTTTCTCGCTAAAACCGATGGTCCAGTAAGATATTAAACCATGGATTTTTAAAATTCAAATTAAAAAAATCAAAATAAAAAAAAACTTTCACAAAAACCTGTATTAATTTTAATATCTATTTAAATAAGTTATTTTTCATTATATTTATATTATTTTTGAAATTTTCATTTTATTTCTATATCATTTTAGATTCAAACAATGATAAAAAGTCTTAAAAATAATTTTATAGTTATACATATATATAGATACTTAAGTTAAAATTAAATTAAATTTACGACAGAGTTGGATCGGTATGGCCATTGACCTAACTGCAATGTCAAATTAATTTTCGGTTTGGTATTCAAAACATTGATGGCAAGGATAAATTAATAACATTCAGTTTATAAATAAATAGAATAAATAGACATTATTCATAACAATAAAATATATACAATCTTAAATTTATATAATTTTTAAATTAAAATAAAAGTCAATTCATTTTATATACTTAATTTCAGATTTTGATAGTGATTATTTTCTACCAACATTTTGAAGATAGAAAATATAAAACTACATATTAATATATTACAATAATTATGATGTAAGTTATTTATGCCAAAAATAAAATGAAAGTTCTGTTAAAAAAAACTAAAAAAAAAAAGTAGTTCACTATCAGTATTTTTTTATGAAACTCTTACTTGCATTAATTATAATGATTTTGTCAATCATTATTTTTTCTATTTAATTTAATATTCTATTACTTATTTTTTTAATTATAAATTTAATTATACAATATATTATATATATAAATAATATAATTGGAAATTTTGTTTATGAGACTAGCTGCGCGTAGCGCGGCCAAAAGATCTAGTTATATCTAAAATCACACACACACACACACACTTATATATATAAATATATATAGTTAAAATAACAAAATAACTATGTATAGTAAACTATTTTATTTACTTATATTTACATTTCAAAATATTTAGATTTTTTCTTAATGAAATCAAAAAATTAGTCAAATTATTATTATTTGATAATTTTATAAATTTTTATATTTATGCCTGAGTACTGAACAATTAACTAATCTAACTTAAATTCTGTTCGAGCGAGGATATCAATTCTCATTTAATCATTTTTCTAATCGATTTGCTTCTATTTTCACTCATCATAAACACACATCATAATTTTGTTCTCTATCCAATATAATCAAAGTTAAAATGTGTTCAAAAAAAAATCAAAGTTAAAATTGATTTGGGATATTCGTTCATCATTGATTATAGATTAAGATATGTCAAATCTTTTTTATCTGTTTCATGATTTTCATCGATAAAGTTTTGAGTTTATTCTGTATACATGTAAATTGGGTTGTGTAATACAATCATTATTATAAATTAGTTATTTTGTGGATATTTTCTGCATAAAATCTAAAAGATTATTAGTAATGTTTGATAATGCGACACCGAAATCCTTAACATTTTACTTTTTGTTACCAATTGATTTTGACTTTTTTCCAAAACAACGTATGTAAAATTAACAAATAGATCTACAAATACAAGAGGATTAACAAAACTAAGAACAACTGAAAATATGCTTATGTTATTTTGGAAAAAAACAATTGGTATTATAGATGAAATTCAGTATATCCAAAATGAATAATTGAAGTAATCCATACTATTGTATCTAAAATCACACACACACACACACACACACACACACACACACACACACACATATATATATATATATATATATATATATAACTACAATAACAACATAATTATATATATAGTAAACTGTTTTACTTACTTGTATTAATATAACAAAAAGAAAAAAAATTTGTATAAATGAAATCAAAACATCAACAACTATTATGATTTGATAATTTTATAAATTTTTATATTCATGCATAAACAGGAAAAATTCAACTAATCTAGTTTAAAATATATTCTAGAGAGAGAAAATCGTTTCTCATTTAATCATTTTCTTAATCGATTTACTTCCGTTTCACTTTAAAAACACACTTTAAAACTTAATTCTTCATCCACTATAATCAAAGTTAAAATCAATTTCAGATCTTCGTTCTTTATTGATTACATACTTATGCCAAATACTTTTTATCTGTTTTTATGATTTTCATTAATAAAGTTTGACTTATTTTGTAAAACATGTAAACTGTGCTGTGGAATCTATACTATTATTTGCGAAGTGATTTTTCGCAACGGAGCTCTCACGTTAAAAGTTGGAGTGGTTAATATCTATTTTACCCTTAATGAAATTTTTATATATAACTAATTTTATAATTAAAAACGAAATTTAAAATATAAAATTAGATAAGTATAGTATGTTATTATCTTAGATAATAAAGAATAATTAATATAATAAGTTTATAAAAAACAAAAACAAGATAATTCTTATATATGTTATTATTATCTGAATATAATATTATAACAACATGATAATGATTATAGATCTTAATTTTATATAAAATTGATTTTGGCTTTTAAAAATAATATCATTATATTATAAAATTTAAAAATTAAAATATAAAAATAGTGAAGTGATTTTTCGCAACGGAGCTCTCACGTTAAAAGTTGGAGTGGTTAATATCTATTTTACCTTTAATGAAATTTTTATATATAACTAATTTTATAATTAAAAACGAAATTTAAAATATAAAATTAGATAAGTATAGTATGTTATTATCTTAGATAATAAAGAATAATTAATATAATAATTTTATAAAAAACAAAAACAAGATAATTCTTATATATGTTATTATTATCTGAATATAATATTATAACAACATGATAATGATTATAGATCTTAATTTTATATAAAATTGATTTTGGCTTTTAAAAATAATATCATTATATTATAAAATTTAAAAATTAAAATATAAAATCGATTTTAATTAAATATTAATCAAACAAAAATATTTGTATAAAAATACTTTTAATTATATAATTAAATATTAGGTATTAAAAATTGGAACGGTTCAAGTTAATGATACTTTTAATGAAATTTATATATTTATATATAAATTAGTTAAAACCAAATTTTAATTTATATGTTAAATAAATTAATAGGATAATTATCCACATTCATGCATATTTAAAACATAAGATATCTTATAGAAAATTATACAATTATCTGAAATAATCTTTTTATTGTGAAAAATAAAAATGTAAGTTATAAAAAAATTTAAAATTAAATATTAAGAAAAAATATTAATATATTTTCAAAAATATTTTATTATGTGGATGTTTTTCAACACTATAATAAGCATATAGATTTTTATGAAAAATCATATAAAAATATTTTAATGTTTGATTTAGGTTTCTCAAAACTATAGAAAATAACTTATAATATTATTTTAGAATTAATAAAACAAAAAAAATATTCGTAAGAAAATTATGCCCGCATATGCGGGCACAACACCTAGTACAACCATTACGTTAGAAAACATATCGCTTACTAAAAAAATAAATATATGTGATTTATTATCTAGACTATGCCAATCCCGGCTGGTCACAATTCTATTTAAGTTTTGTTCTATTTGGAGATAGACATATAGTTCTATCTATGTTTAGATTATGGATGTCAAAAAAAGTTTCGTTTAAACAAGTTTGTTTTGACAGCCCATATCACTTCTCTAAACACACAAAAATTGTTATGCCTAGCTCTTATTTGAATACTTGCCATGGGATCAAACACGTTTGAAATATGTAAAAGGGGACAACTGACCGTGGAAAATTAAGCATGAATTATTCAAACAAGGCTGAAGTTGTAGTTGAGAACTTGCTCAGTTGTTTCTGGAACTCTGCAAAGTGAAAGAAAAGTCTTTCTGACCTTTTATTCAGTCTTCTGCCTAACCACAACTTCTCTTAGAGCAGCTGCAACGCGGATATATCGAGGATCCTTAGCCGCAAATCCTAGGTAAATCAGATTAAAAGAAAATTAATAGTGCACCATTTATTAAGGAACAGTCCATAATTATGGGCTAGAAGGATTGAATTCTTGTCGACGTGGTACTTTCTCTCCCGTCTCTCTCTCTCCCTCGTCCTCCAAGACATCAACTACTCTCGCCGCGTTTTCTACGCCAATCCACAAGATAGATAAAGCTTTTGTGCTCGCTTGAATCTAACTTTGTCTTTGTATGCTCATCTCACTTTATCCTCCTCCTCCTCCTATTCACTTTAACCGATCCAATTATGTGAAATAAAGAAATTGGCTCTGCAATTTGTAATAAAATTTCCATGAACTCTCCCTGCTGTGTATTGTCCTTCCTCGTTGAAATTGAATTTCTAGTCTGATAGTTTTTATTTTTTGTTTTCCCCAATTGTCATCTAATTTTGTTATTTTAGTTGCTTTGTATACTTCTAATGTGATTTGGGGAGATGACTAACATTTTTGATTCATTTGTGTTAGTTGTAAAATGACTATAGTAGGCCTAATGATTCATTCGCTTTCTTTTTAGCAATGGTGATATCTATCTTAAAATGTCGAGTAGCTCGGGAAGTTTCTCAGGATGCAGTAGCTTGGATTGTAGTTCCACAAGTGATTGCCAAAACTCCTTTGAAGCTGAAGACCTTCTGCAGATTGGGTTAAACTTAGCTTGGAAAATTAAGCATGAATGATTCAAACAAATTTAATCCTCTTATGTTGATGAAACATGAATTCTCATATTTGTTTTCTGACTCTAAGATTCAGTCCAAAAAAAAAGAATATTCTAAAGACTCCATGATAGATAACACCATTGAAATAACATTTGTGATTAAAGTCTTTAACTATTGGTAAAGACTCTAATGGTGGATAACACCATTGGAGGTGTTCTTACAATTTACAATTCAATGCAAGAAATAATATGAGAGTGTTAAAATACAAGGACTTAAAATAATATTAATTACAAAAGAATAACGACTTGATGAACATTTGTATAGTTTTCTCTGTTGATGATACACTTTCACGACCAGACTTCTCTTCCTCCAATGAAACCAAAAACTATGGCAATTGTAGCAAGAACAGCCTGTGAAATGAAACCAAAGAAAGTGTAACTAATTCAAAAGATGATATCTCTCAGCTGTACAATATACAATGCAGGACTTACAGCTATGGCGCAAGCTATGTATCCTGGTTTCTCTCGTGGGTTGATCTTAGCACACACTAGGATGAATATTCCTATGTACCATGGGATTGCTCCAAGGAGGAAACCGGTTATAAACCTTCAAGAAAACAAAAACCAAGTTCTTTGGGATTCAAACCAGATGATATGTATAGCTCCAGGTAGATGCTAAAAAGAACTTACAAGAACCAACCGATTCCAAGACCACAACAAGGAAGAGGTTGTTCTTGTCTTCCAGATCTTCCTTCAGAGACAGGATATCCTGGCATTTCAAGATTTGTGAAGTATTTGTAGATACAGAGAGAAAGCTTCAGGTTCTTGTTGTGTATGATTGAAAGAAGATGAGAAGTTCCAAGTAATTTTAAGTAGAGAGTTTGAGTCTGAAGATGTATCTAGCAACTTGCTTTTTCTCATTCGTATCATAAAGAAGAGGCTATAGATTCAACTTGGAAAGTTACTTACCAGGAACAGTTTGATGTTCATGAATGTATTGATGAACGGAAAGGTCGTGATGAGTTACCCCGGGAGGCTGAGACGGCTGAGGGAATCCGGAAACCAGATGATGCTGCGGAGGACGAGGATGCAACGGTGGTGGATAAGTAGGGACACCTTGAAACGTGCCGTAAGATGTAGGAGAAGCTACTTTGTCTTTTTCTTTGCTCATTTTCTCTCCTCAAAACTTTCTTTTGTTCTCTCGCTCTCTCTACATCTCAGTTGTTTGATTATATCTAACGGTTTTAGCGGTTTCTACACGTGGCAGCAAACACATGGACTAGTAGTTGTTGTTGAATTATTATTGTGGACACAGACACATCAATCAACAAACCAAAAGAAAGTTGAACACGTAATATATATGTTATCATCTCCAATACAAACTGCATATGTTCAATGTAACTTACACAAGCTTCTAATGATCTTATCTAATACGACAAGATCTTATTGGAAAAAACAAACAAACTCTCAAGAGCTGATAGAATATAGAATTGAAAGAGTGACAGAGAGAACCACTTGTGTAGAGAGTTTATAAGTTGGCTTGAGAAGGCAAATCTTGTAATCCACATACCATGTTTGCTGGAACTGCAACATCAATCATCTTCGGATAGGCTAGATTCAGATCTGCAAGGGGCAAAAGACCATTGTTATCATTAAACTGAGGAAAGCCGCAATACTCATATGCTGAGGAGAAAGGAAAGCCTTACTTGACATGATGGATTTGAATGTTTCTTTATCTTTAGTTAAACGTGGGTTGTGTTGCATCTCTTCTCCAACTGTACTTACCTGAATATAATCAACAGAAAAATAAGTGTCAAGCCATTGTACAGATGAATCACATATTCGTTACAAAAACACCAATGTGAATGAGTTTTTTTTCTTAATTTAATTTGATTACCTCGTAACCTTTGTAGTCATGCGCTGGATAGATCAATGTGTCCTTTGGCAATGTAAATATCTGGTTTAACATGAAACATAAACGCTCATTCAATAAAATGAATCAGGTTTGCATGTGGAGTGACAAGATAAGCTTGAATAACTTGCCTGTGAGTGCACAGACTCATAGAGTTGATCCGAGCTTCCACCCTGCAACACTCAATGAAAAGATTATTAGTGACTAGTCAAAAAATATAGATCTTATGTATCCACTTTGCGGTTTATGGTTCCTCTGTTTTGTGTACCTGAAAGTCGGTCCTTCCACAACCGCGGATAAGTACAGCATCTCCTGTAAAGGCCATTCTTGGTTGGGGCTGATTTGCTTCCTCTCCAGTCACATATGTAACACATCCTGCAGTATGTCCAGGTGTAGCACGGACCTGCATCAAAAATTGAAATGATCAATACTCTCCTGATCTACCCTTAGTTTCTCGGTGATTACACTTTGTTTTCATACCTCAAGGTATATATCACCAATAGATACTTTGTCACCAGGCTCAAGAAACATATCTGCTTTAGAACCACTTGCTTTCGAAATGACTGATTTCACTCCTGGGACCTTTGTCTGTGTAAAGCAAACAAAGAGAGATCACTGAACCATCAATCTAAACCAAAATTGTACCAGTTATATCATTAATAAACAGAGTTAGACCTTAAGAAGACCAGTTCCAGTGACATGATCAGCATGAACATGAGTGTTCATAGCATAGACAAGCTTCAAGCCTAACTCATTAATCAGCTTCAAGTCTCTATCAACAGTCTTGTCCACCGGATCAATCAACTGCTCACCACCAGGCATCATATCAGAAAACAATCAAAATTATGATATTTTTCGAAACTAATTCAGTGTAATCATCTTCTTGATTACATAAAGCAAAACTATATATTATACAAGTTTGGGGACAAAACGATCTGATCACATTCGCCAGCCAAAACACACACAATTCTCAAGTCAAAACCCATCTCGAAAGGTTCCACCTTTGTGAAAGCAAAACACTTACATAGAAAACTATAACCAATTGGGCTGATGACCCCATCAAGCAAAACTATATACTATACAAGTTCACATAAACAATCTGATCACATTCATCAAAAACACACACACAATTCTCAAAACCCATTTCGAAAGATTCAACCTTTATGAAAGCAAAGAACTCACCAGAGCAGGCTTATCCGGGTGAGAGACGTCAGCAAGAAGATAAGTATAAGTAGAAGACTCTTTCTCAAAGAGCTGACGGAAGAGAAGCTTCGAGGAGGATGAGGAAGAGGAACCCATCACCGATCTGATAACTGTTCGAGTTCTGATTAGAGGATGACGGAGAACACGAGATTGATGAGAAGAGAGTAATCTTGGTTGAAGAAGAAGATGTTGGAACCGTGTCAACACTACCATTGTTGTTGTTGTCTTTAAAGGAGGTTCCTTTTGTTTTGTTTCTTATCCCCACGTCAACGGAACTATCGACGACAAAAGGACAAAGATGGTGGGGCCCTCGATGGATGATTGGAGTAACAAAAGATAATGGATTTGGTCTGATTGTGACAAGTTATGGAGGGTTCATGCATGAATGGGATTTAGATTGATTGAATTGATGACGGAGAGGTTTCGTGGAGAGAGTGATTACTTAAGGCCTTATCTTTTTTTCTTCTATTGGGCTAATTATCGTGGGCCCAATCTATAGGAAATAAGCATTTTGCCGACAGGTTGTTAATCTGCTCAACCTCAACGGTCAGGATTTTGTTCCAGGGTGACATGAGCCATCTGTATTTCTCCATACCATTTTTTTTTACCTTCAATACATCTGTATTTCTCTGTTTTATTACAACTGTTTTATTTTTTACCTTTTCTTTTAAAATATTTAAAGAAGTTGATATTTTATGTGCATCTAAACTACACAATTACTATTTGTATGCAAGTCTCTCTCATCCTCTCCTAGAGAGAGTTCTCTCTGGTTTTCTCTTCCTCTTTTGAAAAGTTAGAGATAGTTTTGAGAGTGAGGAAGATTATTATTTTTTCGCCGGATTCGAAAATCTGACCAGCCTCCGACTAGTATCACTATCGCCGGCTAAAGTTCAGGTTTTCCCAACTCTGTTTAGTTTATCTATAGTGTTTGAGGGTAGTGTCGTAAGCCTCTAATGTGGGTTATCTTCATGTGTCGATTTAGGTATTGTCGGATGAGATCTCGAATAAATTGATTGAAGCTCTCTGATGCTAAAGATAAGGCGATGAAGATAACAAGATGGAAGACTAGCGAGATGGAGGTTCTGGATATTTAAATCATGTGACTTATTGGTTGTGTTCCGGTGGAAGTCCGGCGGTGACTTGGAAAGAGTCAAGATGTGGGGCCCCTTGCGACGTGTATCTCCTTAGTGTTGAGGATTTTGACACGTGTCTGTTTCATGCATGTACCCTCCCTTGGGTGATGTTTTTTCCGTTTGGTTGGGTGTTTGGGGTTAAGGCCCATATGGTAATAGTTAATAGATCTTTTTGTTTTGGTTTTCTATTGTTTTTAACCTTGTAAGCTAGTTGGGTTTCTTTCTTGGACTTTGGTCCTTTAATAAAAAGTGAAATTGTTTAAGAATTAGTTTTATCATCTTAAAATGTGTATTTTTATTCTTTAAAATATATATATTTTTGGGTCAAATTTCTTTAAAATATATTAGTTTATAGAGCTGTGTCTTTTTATTATAAAAACTGAACTAATTTTAAAGAGATTTTCATATTATATATGTACTATCTAAAAGTAACTACATCAAATTTAAATCTGTAAAGTTCTGACTATACAGGTTTTAAAAAACTATAACTAATATATTTCCATAAGTATATCATTTTAAATATTTCACAAATTTAAACTATTAATAATAGAAGCTAATAAAATATCAAACATTATACATTTTAATTATAAAAATGAAATTAGTTCTCTAAGAAAGTTGTGTGTTTCTATAATTACATGTGTATTGTCAACATGCAATGATTAGGAAAGATTATGAAAATGTGTACAGGTGTTTTTTTATCATACGAGTTTGATTTTGCATCCTAAGAATGTGTATATTCATGCTAAATGCAAGGAAATATAAAAGCTTATGAACATATGTAAGTAAAAGTATTATCATCTTTGTGTTTATATTCTTTAAAGTATATTATTTAAAAGAACTGTGTCTTTTAATTATAAAACTTGTATTAGTTTTTAAAAGCTGGTCATATTGAAAATGTACAATCTAAAAGTAACAACAACAAATCTGAAAAGTTGTTTCCATTCATATAAATCCCTAGAAAGTAAAAACTATAAATAATTTATTTTAAGAAAAATCTTATTGTAATTCTTTCACAATTTATTAAGACTATGAATGATATGAAGCCCAAAAACAAAGATTGTGCATTTCCTGAAATGAAATTAGTTTCAAAAAAAGTTATCAAATTATAAAATGATATGTGTTTAAAACAACTCAAGCAACAAGGCCACGCAAGAGGCGCTTAACTTCTAAAGTTTGGAACGAGTTTACATCAGTTGGAGTTGAAAGTGATGACAAAGAAAGATGTCAGTGTAACTATTGTGGTTAAAAAATAGTGATCAATACTAAAAAACATGGAACACATCACTTGCATCGCCATTTATAAGCCTTTCCACAAAGACCTAAGAAGCTAGACAGGGTTCCATATGATCATAAAGTTGATAGAGAGATGACAAGCGAGATCATAGTCTATCATGATTTGCCTTTTAGATATGCTGAGCATGAAAAGGTTAGAGCAAGAAGTTTGTATCTCAATCCGGATTGTAAACCAATCAGGGTCGACTTTGCTTTACTTCAGATTTGTGGCTAGCTTGTCCCACTACCATGAGTTATCTCTGTCTAACTACCTCTTTCATTGATGACTAGAAACTGAACTGTAAGGTTTTAGCCTTCTGTCTTCTGAAGTGTCCACACACTAGTGGAGAAATTGCTAGCACGATTATTGAGTGTTTGAAGGATTGGGGTTTGAAGAAAAAAGTATTCTCTTTCACTCTACATAACGCTACCAACAATGATGATGAGTGGCAGTGGTTTGTGATGTGATGGGAAGTTTATGCATGTACGATGTTGTGCTCACATCTTGAATCTGATGGTGAAAGACGGTTTAGAGTTAGCAAAGGATCTTTTACATGACACTAGGAAAAGTGTCAGATATGTAAAATCATCTTAATAAAGAATACAGTCTTTTGCAGCTTGTGTTGAGAGAGTTGGGATCACGGGCGGAGTAGGTCTATCCGTCGATGTTCCGACTAGATGTAACTCTACATACGCGATGCTAGTTTGAGCAATTAAGTTGAGAACATCATTTGAAAGCATGGCGTCTTTTGACACACATTATAAGTCTTTGCCTTCAGAGGCTGACTGGAACCGAGGGGTTAAGATATGAAAGATGTTGAAGCTTTTTAGTGTCACTACTACAAACTTTTCAGGTTCTAAGTATCCTACATCAAATGTTTATTTCAGAGAGGTGTGGAGGATAGAAAGATTTTTGAAAAAATATGCTAACTGTGATGATTATGGGATGGTTAAGCCAATGCAAGTGAAGTTTGATAAGTATTGGAAAGATTATAATATGATTTTGTCTATGGAATTGTATTAGATCCGAGACTTAAAATTGAGATTCTTGAAAAAGCTTATGAAACTTTGGATCCTACCACTTCTGCCTTAAAGATCACAATACTTAGGGAAAACTTGGAGAAGCTCTACAAAAGACTATCGAGCTAGAAAGTGGGCAAGTTCATCAGGTTCTTCAACTTTACAAACTCCATATGAGATAGTCAATGAATATCCACTTGAAGAAGAATTTGACAATGTAAGTAAATGTTCAAACTGATATGAATCTTCCATAGTATTGTTATTGCATCTTCATTATATAGGATCCTTTTGAGTTATTGATATGAAGCTTCATTGTATAGGATCTTTTTAAGTTAGAAAGAAGCATTGCAGCTGGTGTGGACAACCCAAAGACACATTTAGATAATTATTTAGAAGAGCCAAGAGTAAACAGAAAAAATATCCAAACTTGGATGTCTTAGGCTATTAGAAAAATAATTATCATCGACTGAGTGATTTAGCTGACATGGTGCATGATTTTCTTACAATCCCTCTTACTACAGTTACCTCTGAGTCGGCCTTCAGCATTGGAGGTAGAATGTTGACTCTATACCAAAATCAGCTTCTACCAAAAAAATGTTCAAGCTTTGCTTTGTGTTTGCAATTGGCTTAGAGGATTTGCAGAATTTGAAGGTAGCTTTAAAAAATTACATAAACAGTTTTATAGTTAAATGATTCTTGGATTTACTTTCATTTTAAATTATAGGTACCATCCAAGATACTGATGAGATTGCCACTGAAGATGTTAGAAAAACCATAAGCAGCTCAGGAGTACACAGTTCAAGGTTAGGAGATTCAAACATCCAATGATAATGAACATGACTACATGAGTGTCATAATGAAGAGGTAACCTCACTGTTCTTTTTCATTCTTTCTCGAGTATCGTTGTTAATAACTTGTTATGGTTGTTGTTGGAACGTTGCGGTTGTTGTCACAGTGAAGAGGTATCCACCGTGTGTTCGCTCTTGTCTGAACTTCTGGTTATTATAGGACAGAGGCACGATATACTTATTGTTTCTGTTTCTAGCTTCTTATATATCTTATATTATCATTCTTTGACTTCTCTTGTAGTAAAAACAGTAATATAATAAGAGCATGTTTATAAGGGGTTTTTAGTGGGGTTTTTAGTGTGTGAACTCCCACAAAACCCTTAATGATCGGTTACAAGAACTACTAATTAAAAACCGAATTTATTGAGTATTTTATACTGTTCACATGCCCCACTAACACATAACTGTCCACGATTGCTTTGCTTTTTATTTTTATTTTTGTTTTTTAGGCAAAAAAACCTAAGAAACGTGCTCTAATAGTGATATCGTCACTCTCTTATTTATGAATAAAGTCTTCAAACGTCTTATTTAACACTTTTTTTTCTTTGCAGATCAAAACTCCATGTAGATGGAGTAGTCGTTGGTTTGAGATTAAGAGAGGAGGATGAAGTTGGTTTATGTGTTGTTACTAAATGGTTTGCAGTTTTTTTTTAAATTTCAGACACACGCTTAATATACTTTCAGATTCTCTTTGGTTTATTGTATTTCGCTTTCTAAGTTTCAGATTTTATGTACTTGCAGATTTTAAATATGTTTAGATACACAAATCAGGTTTATTACATGTTATTGAGCATTTAAATAATTAAAATTGCATTTAAAAATAGGTTTTTAAGAAGTTTGCGCAATATCATATCTTAAGATAATTAAAACTCTATTTAGAAAAAAAAGAAACAATAAAAATCAAAGAAATAATTAAAGACAACATCATTACCAAAAAAACATAAGGTTTAACATCATTAAAAATTAATAAAACTGTAATTAAAAAAAAAAAGCTCACGGGTCTAAACGGGTATCACAATTGTAAATGGGTCATACTTAAACAGAATTTAACAGATATGGCTTTAAAAAGGCAATCAGTTAATGGGCTCTAAACGGGTAGGGTTTAAACATGCTGGGGTAGCCCGTTAACATCCCTACGTGTTTCTATAACTTCATGTGTCTTTTCAAAATGCACTGATTGGAAAAATAATATGAAAATGTGTATAAATGTTTCTTTTAATCATAAAAATTTGACGATGCATCTAATAATGTGTCTTTTCATGGTAAAATGCAATCAAATTTAAAATATTTTGAAATTGTTTAATAGTTAGTCTTATCATTTTAAAATACGTCTTTTTGTTCTTTAAAATGTATTGTTTAGAGAGTTTTTTTTTTCATTATAAAAGTTATATTAGTTTTTAAGAGTTTGTCATATTATGACTACGATAGTTAAGAATAAGTCTTATCATCTTAAAAATGTGTATTTTTATTCTTTAATGTGTATTATTTTTAGAGAGTTGTATCTTTTCGTTACAAAGTTGTATAACTTTTAAAAGCTTGTCATATTGAAACTGTTCTATCTAAAATAACACCATCAAATCTGAATAGATCATCAATTTTCATAAGTATCTTATTGTAATTCTTCCACAATTTATAAAAGCTATTAATAATACGAAACCCAAAAATGACAAAGGTTGTGCATTTCATTAATGAAATTTGTTTTGAAAAAGTCATCAAATGATGAAATGATGTGTGTTGCTATAAATATATGTATCTTTTCAACATGCATAGATTAGAAAAAAAAATATGGAAATGTGTACATGTGTGTGTTTTTCAAAAAAAAATTGACAATAGATCAGAAAGAATCAACTGCGACAAATATTACATAAAATATCAACAAGAATTCAAATCACAATAACATATTCACATAAGATATCAGAAGTAATAGGAAGTCGGCTAATATGTAATATTCTTGGCATTTCAAATAACCTAGGAAGAAAAATATATTTGGACGGTGGATCAGAAGTTTCAAACTACTGTAAACAAAATATAATATATTATTTTTAAATGTGGTTAGTTGATAATATATATTATATTCTTAATATGAATTTTCTTTTAAATTATATAATGAATTATATAAATTATTCATTAGAATAAAACGACATTATCCGCTTTAATTTTTAACATGAGATCTCGAATGCGAAAAATTACTTCGTAAATAATAGTTTATATATATATATATATATGTTACAAAAGAAATTAATTTTCTGTTAGTAAAATCGATAACATTAACAAATTAATTGATAATTTTATAACTGTTATTCCCATGCATGAATCACCTAGTGTAGGTTAAAACTGTTTGAGAGACAAAATCTCTTACAATTTAGTCATTTTCCTAATTTCTTTGCTTCAGTTTCAGTATTCATAAATGCCCTTTTAACTTTGTTCTTCATCCACTATAATCAAAGTTAAAATTGATTTGGGATATTCGTTCTTCATTCACTAAGACATTTCAAATCGTTTTATCTGTCTATATGCTTTTTAATTGTTTACAAAATCACTTCTTCTATTCCATAAAGATAAAAGTTGAGATTTGTTTTTAAATGTTAACTTTTCTGTTTTCTTGTATAAATTTTCTATCACTTAATAATACATAATCCTGAATTTTAAAATTATTAGTTGGACTTATTGAATTACTATCAGTTTATCGGTTTACCTCTATTGAAATTGATATTGAGCGAAATTTTTTTGTTTATCTAATAAAAATTACTTTTTTTTCTGAGAATGTTTGAACAAATAAGAAATTTATTATCTAAATGGTTGGATTTGTTAAAGCTAATGTCCAGTTCTTTATTGTTGATTAGCACGATATTATTCATTTTTAGTATAAGAGACAAGTCTATATGAATTTACTTTTTTACTCCTTCACAAAAGATCTCGTACTAATCAGATTTGAACATATTATTAGATATTATTTATCTAAATTTTTGATGTGAAATTTGTATTGACATCTCTTATAAATCATACTAGATTTTGACGGGTGTTTTGCAAGCGAAAAAATATTTTATGATGAAACATTTCACTAATAATTAACAAATATTTTGTTAATTTGAAAAAAAATGTAATAAATACTTGTTTTCAAATTCAGTTTGAACCTGTAGTATAATTGGTTATTCTAGTGATCTAATAATTCGATTTTAGATTTTTAAAAATATTCATATTTAAAAAATTACTAAACACTGAGGTCAATCAACTAAAACGATGGATAAATGATATGTAATATTTAAACCTCTAAAATTAAGTTCTATTTGTTTTTTAATAAATTATTTGATTTTTTAAAATTATTTAATTATATAAAGAATTTGAAAGAAATTTGTTAGAAATTATTGAAAATATAAAAGCTAATATTTTGTATTGCTTAGACACAAGATTAATTAATGGTGTTTGCAAACATGAATAATATTATACAGAAAGAGTATATTATTTAGAAACATGGATAGTAGTATACAGAAAAATAAATATTAGTGATTTAATATACTTTTATCTATAAAGTAGGAATGTATATCTATTATATTAAAAGAGAAGTCATGACTCACTTCATGTGTGATTTTTTAGTTCGGACCAGCTTTAGAAAATTTATATAACTTTTATATAACATCATTATAATATCTTTTCATATCTTTAATTTTTATTTGAAATATGAATAAATAATTTTAAGAAAATTCTAACAAAATCTTTTAAAAATCTTATAGAATCTTTTCAAGATATAGTTTCAAAAATTATTTGATTAAAAATTTAATTCCCATAGAATATAATTAAAATTTAATTCATTTTTTAACAAAAAATTAAAATTATGTAATATACTTTTAACAATATCCCAAAATTTTATTTATGTATTATGTATGTCCAATTTAATTTACTTTTTATATATTTAAAATTTAGAAATAAAAAAAAAATATATAAATTAGTAATGTTACATAATAATGTTTTTAAAAATTGTTACAAAAATAGAAATTTATAAATTTCAAATTAATAATATTATATGCTACATACATATTATTATAAAATTGGATAGTATATACAATCAAATTATATTTATTTATTGATAAATTTTACTCCCTCCGTTACTTAATATATGATTTTGTGGATCACATCACAAAAATTAAGAAATTTACATTCTTTTACAAAACTATTTTTAAAGATATAATTTTATAATCATTCAAAAAATTATTAAAAAGAGTAAAATTTTATCGGTTGAACAGTTTCCAATAAAGTTAAAGATAACTTTAAAACCTCAAAATATACCTTAAAATCTCAAAACATCTTATATTTTGAAATAAAATAAATCTTATACAACATCATCTATTTAAAACGGAGTAAGTATTATATAATTTCAAATATTTTCGTATTAAAATACCCACACGGTTGTGCGGGTCGAGATCTAGTTTAATTTTAAAATTTACAAAATAAAGGTTAACTCTATTATAATGTTTCTACTTCGATAAGACAAGATGAAATCTTCCTTTGCAGAGTTTTGTTCTTATTTGGATATGATTATATCTAGGTTTAGTTTATCCATGTAAAACAAAAGTTTGTTTGGATGTGTACAGCCAATCTGATTCATAGACACATAATTTGATTACTAATTTTTGGGAAAACTTAAATTTCATTTTAAAATCTTTTCTGAACACTTTTATTTGATAGACACAAGGTTGTTATTATTATCCGAAATTGGAAATATTAAATAAAATAATTGCATGAAATATTCTCATAATCTATCTAAAGATTCATATTACCAAAAAAAAAAAATTTAACTCGAGCAATAATTGCCAAAATTCGACAAAATTCGACAAAATTAAATATTTTAAATCAATAAAATTTATTTTTTCCCGGCTGTTTCTTCGTTTCTCTCCGTTGTAATCGCTAGACAATGGTGATGAGGCTGATTTCGAAGAACAGCTTAATTTGCAGACATAACCTTTGTCTCAGGCGTAATAACTCCACGCTTGCTGTCTCTAACTACGTTCCCAATTCACCGACAACAACAAGAACACAAAACTTTCCTGAGACGTCGAAAAGCACATCTATCTTCCAATGCAATTCTCAAATATCAAAGCTCGCGAGAAACGGAAATCTCCAAGAAGCCGAAGCTATCTTCAAAACAATGCCTCATAGAAGCATAGTCTCATGGAACGCGATGATCTCTGCCTACGCCGAGAATGGCAAAATGAGTAAAGCACGCCAAGTGTTCGACGAAATGCCTGTGAGAGCCACAACTTCTTATAACGCGATGATTACAGCTATGGTTAAAAACAAGTGTGATATGGTGAAAGCTTACGACTTGTTTCGTGACATTCCTGAGAAGAACGCGGTCTCTTACGCGGCGATGATTACTGGTTTTGTTAAGGCGGGGATGTTTGATGAGGCGGAGTGTTTGTATGGTGAGACACCCGTTGAGTTTCGTGATCCCGTTGCTTCGAACGTTTTGTTGAGTGGGTATATGAGAGCAGGGAAGTGGGAGGAAGCTGTACGTGTGTTTGAAGGTATGGAAGTGAAAGAAGTGGTGTCGTGTAGCTCGATGGTTGATGGGTTTTGCAAAATGGGGAAGCTTGTTGATGCTAGAAGACTCTTTGATGAGATGTCTGAGAGAAATGTGGTTACTTGGACTGCTATGATTGATGGGTATTTTAAAGGTGGGTTTTTTGAAGATGGGTTTGCTCTGTTTCTGAGGATGAGACGAGAGGGAGATGTTAGTGTTAATGCTAACACTTTGGCTGTCATGTTTAAAGCTTGTCGGGATTTCGAAAAATACAGAGAGGGGATTCAGATTCATGGGTTGGTTTCACGGATGCCTCTTGAGTTTGATCTGTTTCTAGGGAATTCCATGATCTCGATGTACTCTAAGCTTGGCTTTACGGGGGAGGCCAAAGCAGTGTTTGGTGTGATGAGAAGCAAAGACTCTGTTTCTTGGAACTCGTTGATCACGGGTCTTGTCCAGCGGGGACAGGTTTCTGAAGCTTATGAACTTTTCGAGAAGATGCCGAGTAAAGACATTGTATCTTGGACTGATATGATCAAAGGGTTTTCCGGAAAAGGAGAGATCTCCAAATGTGTAGAGCTGTTTAGGATAATGCCTGAGAAGGATGACGTAACATGGACTGCTATGATATCTGCTTTTGTGAGCAACGGATGTTACGAGGAAGCGGTTTCCTGGTTTCGTAATATGGTACGAGGAAAGGTTTCTCCAAACTCCTACACTTTCAGTAGTGTCCTCAGTGCAGCAGCTAGTTTAGCAGCATTGGTTGAAGGACTACAAATCCACGCTAGAGTAGTTAAGATGAACATGGGGTATGACTTGTCAGTTCAAAACTCATTGATGTCTATGTATTCAAAAACCGGAAACGCTAATGATGCTTACAAGATCTTCTCACGCATCAGTGATCCCAATATTGTTTCTTACAACACGATGATCAGCGGGTTTTCTTACAACGGTTTAGGAAAGGAAGCTGTTAAACTGTTTTCAGTATTGGAAACTACAGGAAAAGAGGCAAACAGTGTTACCTTTCTTGCTTTGTTATCAGCTTGTGCTCACGTTGGATACGTTGACTTAGGATGGAGATACTTCAGAACGTTGAAATCTTCGTACGGTATTGAACCAGGACCTGATCATTACGCATGTATGGTTGATCTTCTTGGAAGAAGTGGCATGCTTGATGAAGCATATCACTTGATCTCTTCAATGCCTTTTGAGCCTCACTCTGGTGTTTGGGGTAGCCTTCTTGGTGCGAGCAAGACTTGTCTACGTGTGGATCTTGCAGAGCTTGCTGCTAAGAAACTAACTGAGCTTGAGCCGGATAGTGCAACACCTTATGTTGTATTGTCTCAGCTATATGCACTTGTTGGGAAAAACAGAGACGGTGATCGGATAAGGAATATCAAGAAATCGAAAAGAATAAAGAAGGATCCTGGTTCTAGCTGGATCATATTAAAGGGTGAAGTACACAATTTTCTTGTGGGAGATGGATCTCATTTGAATTTGGAAGAGATAACGTTCACACTGAAGATGATTGAAAAGGAAATAGAATTGGTTTCTATAAGCCACGGAAGTGCATTCAGTGAAGCTACCTGAGAACGTATCTAGTGGATGTGTTTGTGTATGTTTTCATCACAGTGAAGCATGTAAGCGGATGCAGAGGAAGTATCCATATCTAAACCAAGCTCTATTATGAGGTATGAGTTGATTTAATAGATAAACATAACATAAGTTATCATTATTATTATCAATATCAATCGTGTGGATAATTATTTACTTAATTACTTACCCTAGTCCAAACAAAAAATAAATAATAGGACTATAAATACTAGATCACGGGAACTTTATTTGATTGTTTATTTGATTGTGACTTTTGTTATTGCAGAGAAAGAGAGAGATTATGGAATCTTATTTGATTGTTTTGATCTGTTTGGGGGTCTTTCTTGCGATCGTTTTATTAGTGTCATGTTGTTTGGAGGCGAAGAAGAAAAAAGGCACTGATGGTTCTGTGCTAAAGCCCAACAACCAGAGAGCCAGGGCTGTAACAAGCAGCAATGGTGACTTCGTGTTTTATCCAGCTGCGGCAGCATCTCTTCCTACTATCTCTGGTTCTGGACCTTCTGGTCATCATGGCGGTGGTGGTGGTTGTGGCGGCGGAGGGCATCATGGTGGAGGAGGAGGATGTGGTGGTGGTGGAGGGTGTGGTGGTGGAGGGTGTGGTGGAGGAGGGTGTGGTGGAGGAGGATGTGGTGGCGGGGGATGAAGTTAGTTATGTATAACGATTACTAGTTAGATGATGGTGCTAGAATTTGGGTAGTTATTTTGAAGTTATTATTTCTTTTGGATTTGTATTTTTTTCGTCGGCTTGGAGTTTTTTTACAACTTTTTTACTGGGTTAAATATTAAAATCTCATTTTTTTTTCTGTAATTATATCTACCATAAATCATAGTATTCATTAGTCAAAAAGGTGTTTGGACGGTGATTCAACGAATGACACATAAAAAGCTTGCTTAATCGGAAGTACAAAAGAAACATTAAATTACATAATTATTAAGGAACAACAACACGAGAGAACTGATTTCTTAATCAAGCTGGGAAGGAGATTTTAATCAAAACTGTCGCTCATGCCATGCCTGTGTTCTCCATGAATGTTTTCCAATTACCTACTACCCTTTGCGCTGAAATCGACAGTATCTTATCTGGTGGGGTAATATTAATGGAAAACGAAAAATATCTTATATCTCTTGGAGAAAATTGGCAACCTCAAAATCTCATGGAGGCTTAGGTTTTCGTGATCTTAGATTATTTAATCAAACTCTACTGGCCAATTAGCTTTGGAAAATTTCGAAACGCCCACAAAGTCTCATTTATAGAATTCTTAAGCATAGATACTTTCCTAGATCGACTATTTGGAATGCTAAACTTGGATATCAACCTTCGTATGGATGGAAATCACTCATGAACGGAAGAGAACTGCCTGAATCAAGGCATGCAAACTAATATTTGGAATGGAGTGTCTACCTTACTTTCTGATAAATGGCTACCTACGCATCCTCCTCAAGCTCCGTTACTACTTCCATATACGAACCCCAGTCTGACGGTTAATACTTTGATAAATCCAGAAACAAATCAATGGGATTACGGAATTATTTCTGATCTATTGAGCACCAAGATCATAACCTGATTCAACAACAATTCCTCTCAAGACTGAAACCTGAGGATTAAAAAATATGGAGCTACACGAGGGATGGTAATTATACAGTCAAGTCAGGATATCATTTTATTGTTGGAACATCAGAAAATGTACCAGAAGTCTCTCCTCCGCTAGCTTCTCACCAAGATATAGCAAAACAAATATGGAAGCTTGAGACACAACCAAAACTAAAACATTTCCTCTGGCGTCTCCTTTCTGGAGCTTTGGCCGTCAAATCCACACTCTGGCGTCGGCATTTCAATGTTGATCCTTCTTGTGCTCGTTGCTGTACTATTGAAGAAACACCAGAACATTTATTTTTTCATTGTTCTTTCGCTCAATTCGTTTGGCGTCTCTCTGGTATTTGTTGTACAAAGATCTTAGATCCAAGTATTTCCTTGGAAGATAAATTCAGGGACCTTCTCTGTATTATCCAGAATAGACAACTTGATCCTCATTTGAGTTCAAGACCGATTTGGAATTTATGGCGTCTATGGAAATGTAGAAATGAATTAATTTTCAAGTCTAAAGTATGGTCTCCACGTGCCGTTAATTCAAAAGGTAACTGATGATATTTTAGAATGGCATCGTTTCAATCAAATTCCTTCAACAACAAATAGAGGCAATGGCAATGTTTCTACTAATCAGGTGACTGAGTCTTGGCCACCACCACTGGAAAGTTGGGTTAAATGCAATTATGATGTTTCTCATCACAAAGGACGTCAAGAGTCAAGAATGGGTTGGATTATACGAAACAACTATGGAATAGTTTTCGACTGCGGAATGGGCAGATTTGAAGGTCGAAATTTAGTATAAGAAGGAGAATGCACTGCTTTAATTTGGGCTATGCAGGTAGCTTACTCATTAGGGTACAAAAAAGTAATTTTCGAAGGTGATAATATACTAGTCACAAGATGTATACAAGGTCAAAGCATTAATCTACAATTGGAGAACTACCTAATGACTATCTCGGGCTGGAAATCTTATTTTGATAACATCATCTTTGTGTATCAAAGTAGGTCATCCAATTCCGATGCAGATTTATTAGCAAAAAAATCTTTAACATCTGATAATGCATGAAGTGTGTTCCATAAGTGCCCCAGATTTTTGTATAACAATGTCATGACTGATCAATTAATATAAACAAATTTTTAGTCGGAAAAAAAAAACAACAACACGAGAGAACTAAAATCTGAAGATGTTTTCTCACGAGAGACATTACTTGTGATCCGGACTTCAAACAAAGACCAGTTCTTTCAGATTTCTTTTTTCTTGCTTTCATGTGATTTTTATATTTGACTATCCATCCATAAGATGAAACTATGTCGTACATTGCAACTTAATTTTCATGGATGTTGTTTCCAAAATAATGCAGTTAAGATGAGTTTATTACCTACCATTTGGTTCTGGAATCAACACATTTGGCTTTGTCTTGTCGCAGAAACATCGGTGATGTTGATCTTCTTCCACCAATTCGGTAGTTCTCCAAGGATATGAAATACCAACGTCGATCAAAACATCATGGTACTCTTTGATATTGAAGAGCGATCCCTTCCACTAATTGGAAACTTAGATGGGCATCGCAGAGGATTGAAATATCCTTTTACGAAGATTACGAGTTCAACTTGGGTGACATCAACACAATGATATACTCCCAAAAAGAACCAGAAATAAAACATTCCCATGCTTGGAGAGAATAGACAGATCAAGGAATTAAAGAAAATGGAGTTGAATCCTTCTCGACATCTTATGCTTGTTTGATCGTCTGTGGAGAGAAAAGGGTTTCTCCAAGCGCTGAGATACGTACCTGATGCACCTACATCTATCTATCTTTAAGGGTTTCTTCTGTTTTCTTTATAATTAACTACAAAACTAAACTTATTTTATATTTTCTAGTTAATCTATTTTACTGAAATATAGTTACAAACCAGTTATTAAAATATGGTAAATGTAGATCAGATGTTTTTCCCAACAATATAGATTATGCAAGTTTATGATGTCCTGGATGATAACGCACTAATGCACACATCACATCACTAAAACTATATGTCATGGTTTATTATAAGTCAAAGTTTACAGTACTGTTCGTCTATCATCTAATTATCGTTCGTGACGTACTGAAGTAATTAAAAAGAAACACTGATGTAAAATTGTTATGTTACCTAACTAAGAGACTTCCAATCAACTTTCTGAATCAAATTTGCTCATTGGAAAATAACAAAAACTTAAAATAGTTTAATTAATACACATGTACGTTATGCATACATATATTGCATACTTAGAAACCTTTGATTATTGAAAACAAGAAACAGTTAAGAAGGAAATTATATGGGAATATTAATAGATGGCAACGATTTTGTTTTTATTTCTGTTGTTGTTGTTGTTGAAAGACCACATCGCCTCGATTTTAACCACCGAAGTCGCCTCCATAACCGCTGCCAAGACAGGCGATGCTTTCTTTGCCATCTTTCTTAGCTCTGTGGTAGAGAAAGTGAGTGAGCCATAAGAGGAACATAAACAAGAGAAGCCCTCCAAATGCTATAAACAAAATCCCCACAGGGTTCATCTTTCTTCTTGATCGTTATGATTGTATCTTCACTTTTCATATAGGGGAACAAGAATATAATATGCGTATATATACAGAGATATGACGAGCCTCTCATAGACTTGGTTAACTTTTGACTTGATATTTATAAACCAACTCGATCATTTTGTATTAGGGATTGTTTGAAATTTCTTTTAGTTGTTATGTTAACATTTCATTCAAATTCAAACTGAAAGGAATCTTGACTAATATTATAAGCTTGTACTAGAGATCTACACAAAAGAAGCAGTCTTAAAAGAAACAAACAGAAATATAATATCAGAAAACACTCCGTAGATTTCACGAAGAATCACTCCCGAGTTAATAGCTTTGATAAGTTGCACAGAATCTGATTCGAACACCACCGACAGCAACCCATCCCGGTGTCCTGCTCGAACCGCTTCCAGCAGTGCCAATCCCTCCGCCATTAGAGCCGAAGATACAAAGGAAACCCGTTTGTTGGCTGTCACGATACCGTCAGTCGAGAAAGTCACCCACCCGAGTCTTGCCATTGTCCCTCCCGGCGTCCAAGATGCATCCGATCTGATCACCGTCGTCTCGCCGGTATCTGTGGTTGCATTCAAACACAATGGAATTGATCTCAATATAAGCCATACTAGAACCAACCTCGGTTATTGAGGAACTAGGTTTATTTGCTCGCACACTTATGTTTTTTTATGAATACTTATTATTTGATGTTTTATTTATATCAAAATCAACATGATAAACTATTATTTATGTTTTTACAAAATTAAACCAAACATCAAATAATTTATATATGACAAAGTTTTCTTATTAAAATATATGTATAATTTTATTCAAACCAATATTTCTTGCCTATATATATAAAATATTTGTATTAGATTATTATACTAATATATGTTTCAGTTTGATTTTTCGTTTGTTAATTTTATTGTGAACTATATATTCTTATTTTTGAGGTTATTTAATAAATTTTAGAATTATTATCTGGACATCAAGTATGTGACCAAATCGTTTCTGGATCACAATCAACCGGTACAGATAACGTTTTTATAATGTTATAAGAGCATTTCTAATCTCATTACATAATTTACTGCAAAATTTAGTGGAAAATTGAGTGATGACAAAAAACAAAAAACAAAAACTCATTAATTTATAAGTAGAATAATGAGTTTTTTTTTTTGCATCATTCTATTTTCCACTTCATTTTGCAGTAAATTATTGAGTGGATTACAATGCTCTAAAGTATGATTTGAAAGTGTAGAAACTTTTTTGAAATGACAAATGGCCAAAGATGCATCCCAAGTTGTAACATTAGCATATAACAACTCACGGTCAAGTGAAAAATGTAGTTAATTCTCAACATCAATAAGAGTTTTTTTGTAACATGGATCACGTAATGCATTAAAAAAAAAACTTAACATCAAAAGTCATTTTACTACTCAAATTTTATATGGTCTGAACGTAATGTGTTATTTAAATGATAGCCTTTGTTGATATAAACTATACACTGTCATTTAAAAGAAAATGTGATTATATATATTCAATACAAACCACAACAAAAGATAGGATAAAAAAATTCAAAAGCATAAGTACATAAATATTGAAAAAGCAAACAACTAATTAAGGTGATACGCGATCGCAGTTGGAAGAGGTGGCGATCTGTTTCCATCCGTCTTTGCATCCATATTTCGAAAGTAGAAGATAACAATAAAGACAATTAGTAACGTCGTAGCTCCATACATTATGTTAAGAATATCCCTAGGACTCATCGAATTTTGTTTTCTTTTGTTCTGTGTTGTGATTTGATTCTCAGATTGAAGAAAAATGATCACTCCAGTATCTTTATTTTGTAAATTAGTTTTGATAAAAATACTTAAATGTGGCAATTGAGCAAGATGAGACTTGTAAATTGTAATGAACCTCTCTTTGTTGATGAGTCTTTAGTTTGATATAAAATATGATTAGTTAAGCTAGTTGAGCAACGTGATTAACCATTCTACTTGTCGGTCTACAACTTTATTTTTTGTCAATTGATATAATATTTTTATTTTTAACGAATCAGTTGATATAACATAATTCATTGCATATTCTTGAAGATTTTATCATTAAAAATGATGTCAACCAACATAAATTCAAATGTTTAAAGAATATATGACCATTCTAGTATGGAAATGGTATCTACTAACTACCTCAATTAAAGTTTTGTTTGTGGAAAATAAATAATTATATTTGTTATACTTTTTGAGAGAATGGTAAATAATTTCATAAATATAATTATTCATTTTCCACAAATACATGCAATTTTAGTTTCTTCCTCACTAAGGCTCTTAACCTATTTTGTTTTTTTAGTTAAACTATATATATACACATATATATTGATTCACGCAATAAAAAGTCAACGGACACACAATCATCAGCGTTCACACTATTTCTTAAACTCACTAATATATCTCTATATCAAAAGTGCATACATAAAAGTGCATACATATAATAATTAAGACAGTTTTTTGTCCCAAAAAAAAGAATTTAGACAGTTTGCGTTGTAGAGAGATACAACTGGTTGTTACAATGTTATATTCCCTCAACCGTCCTTGATATTGTTGTAGAGTAGTGAATTAGCGAAATGATTAAAATCATTAGCGCGCTTACATGCATTAATAAATAGTTATCACACCAATAAGAGAATAAATCTTCACATAAATATAAAGACGTTTCTCAGGAATTCGAACCTCAGACTATACAATTTCGAAGTTTCAAATCTTGAAAAAGACGAATAAAGCAGAAAATATTAAAAAAAAAAGTTTACAAAAGATATTCAGAATAGTGCAAGAAATATCGTCAGAAATAGATCTCACATAACAGTTTATAATATTATAATCAGACATGAATTCACATAAAATAGATAGAATTATCTATTGTAATATCGTATATGTAATATTTCTCATGATTTGTAATAACATAAATTCCTAGATAAAAAAAAAATAGGCGTTTTTCCCATTTCCAAATCTAGCCAGTGAGATTTTATAAAGGAGTTCGGTGGAAGTGGACACTACATATGACAATAGACGGCGCCAAAACAATACCGGCCAATACTATTATTATGACAATTAGAAAAATATCCTTATTATTTTCTTCTTCCGAAACTGAACTGATACAAAAACAGATAATAGTGTCCTTAATATAAGACTTTTATGGCATACTCCTATTTAGTTTTTAAAAAATTACACGAAATTGCAAAGGACTTTTCAAGCAAAAAATCGGCCAAGAGAGTTTCGTCTTGCTTACTTTTATTTTCAATAAAATTTTCAAGTTACTACAACTTTTTTTTTTTGACAAAGGGCTTAAGTTACTACAACTTCATATTAGTTTTTTTCACATACACAAGTAGATCTGTTTCTGCTCATAGAGTATATCATTTTATTTTTCATACATGATTATATATTTCTCTAGAGTTTTGTTTTTTTTACTCAAACGTTTCTCAGATTTTGTGTGTTTATGGGACTCAATTCTTTTTTTTTCCTCTTCACATATACACCTTTGTAATGAAACAGTTTATACTTAAATAAAAATCTGTCAGTTTCATAAAACAAAATTAGAGATGAATAGTTGTGAATAAAAGTAAAGTTTTTTTTTATATGTTGCATAATACTATCATGAACAGTTTTTTAGAGATCAGTCAACGATCCATAGAGTTACTATATACACTTAGCCCCTGTTTAAATATAGGGTGAATTTATTGAAAATCCTATAAAAACTACATAATTAGCTAAATACACAAACCAAATAATTGTGGGGATAAGATTTAATTGTCAATTACCAAACTAACCTCTCTCTCTCTCTCTCTCTCATTCCACCTCACCCACATATGATTCATTCTGTTTGTAGTCTCGTTATTCTGTTTGTAATTAATTTTTTGTCGTCGATGATATAGACGAAGACGACTGCACATGCATTTATTTAGTAGGAGGAGGAATAGCATGTTGTACCTGGAAAAGACCGTGGATAATTGTTTTAGTTAACAGGCTAACGAAAATCTGTGTATATAAACAGAGGTTAATAAAGGTCAAGACAAATAGAAACCGTAAACTGTTAATGATTAGCACCAGTATGATAATCGCAAGACAAAAAAAAACACTGCAAAACAAACTTTGATTTTGTAATGATTTCGGTTTATCCTGCTAAAATAATTTGTATACATGCTCTACTTTTATTTAACAAAATCTATTACCTTGGTCATTTTCATTACGAAGCTACTAATCGTATTGGATTTCATTTAGCATGCTACTGGAAATTGTATAAATGCTCTAAACTTATTTAACAAAGCNAAACACTGCAAAACAAACTTTGATTTTGTAATGATTTCGGTTTATCCTGCTAAAATAATTTGTATACATGCTCTACTTTTATTTAACAAAATCTATTACCTTGGTCATTTTCATTACGAAGCTACTAATCGTATTGGATTTCATTTAGCATGCTACTGGAAATTGTATAAATGCTCTAAACTTATTTAACAAAGCTAATAAGTATCGCAAGACTCAAAAGTACATGGCAACACCATCATTGATGTGTAATGATTTCGGTTTATCTTGCTAAAATATTCCGTATACAAACTCTAATTTAATTTAACAGAGCTATTAACGTTAACATTTTCTCTACGAAACTACTAATCATATAAGATGAGATTTAGCATACTATCGTGGTTCTTCCCCTAATGGTTGTCTCCATTACGCTAATTGTTGAGAAGAAAGAAAATTTGATGCAAATGAATTGAGATAAGTGTCTGATTTGTACTTGACGAACAGTGCGTTTAAGTAGAAAAGGGGGGTGAGTTTTTAGACTGCCTCGATAGAACCGTTTCGATGAAAGTATTTAAAAAAAAAAAACTTAATACTAAACTAGTCTAATACAAAGCCTATAGAAAACGTGTAGAGATGGATAACAGAAGAAAGATAAAGAATGATATAATATAGAAGTCGATAGAAACGAAGTTTCACTTTCTAGAGGGGTAAAATGGTAAAGAGCTTATGTGTGATTATAACTACACGACAAAAATAGGGCAGATGCCTAATATGCCAATTTTCCTTGTGTGTACACTGCAAATACTCTTAAATATACGGTCAAATATAAGATGAGATCACCACAATACGTTGAAATTGAATATTAATTAAAGACATGATTCTACACATATATGCAGTATTGGAGTGATTGTACTTTTGGTCAATACAAAAGCGTGTGACTTACCCTTACGGTCATACACATCAGACATGAGAAAATTGTTCGGAACATCATATTCTCAATCATTGTTTAAACGGCTATCGTATTGTTTTTCCGGATATCGCATGTTATAGTACATGTATCCTATCACCACATAATAATTTTTTTTTTGTGTTCATCCACATCTATAGATTCACTTCTTACATACTAATTAATAAAAAGCTACCATGTATAATATATTATTTATAACAAACCATTTAGAAAACAATATTGAATGCAGAAACTACAAGAACCTAAATCTTAAACCTTATAGTTTAAATTCTTAACACTAAATTCTAAATCCTTAAAATTATCACTAGAATTTATAACTTAGATTCTAAACACTAAATCTTCAATCCTAATATTAACCCTAAACTCTAGGATATATCGTAAATCTTAGGATTAATTTTCTACCCTAGGGTCAATCCTAAATCTTAGGATTAACTTTAAACCCTATGATTTAGAGTTTAGGATTTGTGAATTTTATGGTTTAGATTTTTCTTGATAGTGTTTTTAGAGTTTGCTTCTTCTCCTCTCTTTCCTACGAAAAAAATTAGTTCTAAACTCTGACAATGTTAATAAAACCCTAAATTCTAAAAAATTTAGACCATAAATTCTAAATCCTAGGATTTAAGGAATACTCTAAGTTTAGGATTAACTCAAAATTTTGGGATTTAGAATTTAGAGTTTATGATTTATTGTTTAGAGGTTGAGCTATATGGTTTAGTGTTAATCCTATAATTTAAGAGTTAGTGTTTAGAATTTGAGTTATAAGATATAGGGTTTACCAAATTTTACAATGTCAATTTTATTTTTGCTAATTAATATTATTATTATTTTATTGTATTTATTTTTTCACAAAAATATGATACATGGCAGTTTTTTGCTCATTAGCATATAAGGATGAATTTATAGGTTCACTATAGGTTGAACCCAAAAATAACTCATATAATTACTAGAGTAATTCTTAAGTTCACTTCTTAGGGTGAATCTCTAAATTTACCTCTTAAAATGAATCTCTAACTTTACCTTTTATGATGAATCTTTATGTTCATTTTCGAAGATAAATTCTTTAGGTTCACTAAACCTTAGTACTTGGGTAAATCCTAAAATTTTGGTAAATCCTAAAACTTTGATAAATCCTAAAATTTTAGATAAACCTTAAATCTTTGAATAAATCATAAATCTTTAGGTAACTTCTAGGGAATACCTATTGGATTTCGAATTTACCTCAAGATTTAGAGTTTATTCAAAAGTATAGAATTTACTTAATACTTTAGATTTCCAAGAAGTTAGAGTTTATCTAAAGATTTAAAATTTACTCAAAAATTAAATGTTTAAGATTTAGGAGTTAGAGATTTATTTATAGTTTTAACAATGGTAAATTTTTTCAGTAATTATTATTGTTTTTTATTTGTTTTTACTTTCTATTTTATTTCTAAACATAATACAAGTTTTTATTGATTTATTATGTTAGTGGTTAACCAAGAAGATCCAAGAATTACTCTAATTGTGATGCATCACAAACCTTTCAATTTTTTTTCCTTTTCTTGAAACAAATTATGACGTTCACCGTTCTTTTATACCTCGGTTATCATTTACCTAGAAAATGAATATGAGATTATGGAATCTGCAAAGGAAATTTCAACTGTATTAACAAAATTTATAAATGTGACATTTTTTTCTTGCTTACTTTTTCTCTCCAACAAAATAACAAAAACGTACAATAACTTAAAATCGATATGTTTCTTTGATCACAAAACTCAAACATCATGTTAAAGCTTTAAAGTCAACCATTACGGGTCTGCGGGCATATAAAATGTACAAACAGTCAAATGTACAATGATATCGCCATAGATGAAATTCCAAATATGATTTTTTTTTTAATTTTTTTTGTCAACCAAATATGATTTATATTCATCCATCATTTCAAAACGCGTGACTTAAAATACATGCATACACTGTTACATTTCATCTTTATATAATTTATATTTCTCAGACACTATTTTAAACTCTCATATAAACCATATTTAGAAAAATAAATATGATTAGTTGTATGAAATAATCAATTTCTGAAATTGTTCTTATGATTAATTTGGTATAGCTTACGTTTTTTTTACTTAAAACTTTTTAGTTAACTAATATATTAGTATTTTAAATGTTTTATAAGCTTATTATTAGTCTACCTAATAAATTTAACTATTGCTCCCATAGTCATGAATCATCAGATAACGAGTGAACAAAATAGAGGAGAGATAAAACTTGGATAAAAATACAAATTAGGAAGAGAATGTTTAGAGAAAATTGTGCAGAAATTGAAAATTGATGGATCAATATTATACTCAAGATTCATATGGAATTTCACGCCCAGAACTTTATGTCTTTGAACAAAACCAATTGATTGGCATCTGCATATATGAATATTATTAAACTGGATAGTAATGTTTCAGAGAAGAAAAATAAACATATGGTACCTTAATATTATGTACGTAATGTATACATTACGTTAAAAATAAATTTTACAATACATATAGAATAAATAAACCACAAAACAAGAATTTATCATTACATAATTAAACATATTACAGAATTATCATCTTTTAACCGCCTCCACCTCCACCTCCGCAACCACCACCACCGCCTCCACATCCACCACCACCTCCACCATCTCCACCACCGCCGTCTCCACCTCCGCCATCTCCCCCAAAGCAGCAGCATAGGTCTGCGCATCCGCTTACATCTGCTGGTTCATTGCGACGCTTCTTAGGCTTAGTTTGCTTCACGACAACAAGGCCTCCATCTTTCTTTCCTTTTTTACCCTTTTTCATATCTCGTGGTTTTTTCTTCTTGCGGCAGAAGCAACAACATAATATTCGACAACACATTGTGATATTGAATAGCAAACACAATCAGAGAAATGTTTGATATATGTCAATTCGAACTGTATTAATCTTTTGCTTTCAAATGTTTCTGAATACTGATGTAAAATATATGTGATGTTAAAGCCCTTTTATACAACCCTAAATTGCCATTGACTTTGACAAATATATATGTTCGCTTACGAGTTACGACGTAAACTATTTGTCTATGAAAGGTACAAGAAATTGCACAAGAAAAGTACGACTTCCCTTCCTGATTGATACGGTCAAATGGAGAATGAGATAGTTATGGCTAACATGTATGGTTGGTGTTGGAAAAATAAGTGTCAGATATACCGAATACATCCGTTATATAACAGTAACACATTTCAACTATAGCAATATATTTGTATTATACTTCAAATCTCACACATAATCATATGTACCATAAAACAGAAAACAGAAAAATACTTGGTATAGCTATATCTTTTGAAAAATATTCATTTCGTAATATAAGCTTACGACGTTACCTATTTGTTTAGGAAAGATAATTGTATAAGAAAAAAATTTGCATAAGAAAAGTCAATTATGTTAGCAGGGAAGTAGGACTTCTCTTCTTGATTAATATGGTCAAAAAGATAATGAGATAGCTGATTACGATTATACTTATTAGTCCTGGGAATTTGCCCCGAACCGATTGGTCCGACCCGAACCGAACCGACACTTAGAGATATCGGTTATTGTCCGGTTCATGGAGAGGAACCGATCGGCAAAGCTTTTCAAATAAATCGGTTATGACATCGGTTCAGTTTAGTTCTCTATAACCGAAGGGACAACCGAAAATTCAACCTAACTATATATACCTAATCTAAAACATAATTAACCTAACCTAAGTGTCGACAAATCTAAAACTAAACGGCGTAACCTAGTCGCCTCTCCTAATCTCTCTTCCTCAAACATGATCTCTGATCGAGCTTTGTCTGATTCTCAATCCGGACCATCTTCTCTACTTCTTTATAATCATCTCGAGTACAAGGTGACAAGGTTAGTTCTCATGTCTTCTCTTCTCTCTGAGTTTCTGTGTAAATCGATATGAACATTATAGTAATATTGTAGGATTGTTAAATAATATTGTTGTGAATTTCAGTTATATTAGTTAGTTTGGTATGCTATGTTTGGTTAGTTTGTACTTTTGTTACTTTTGTATATATGTTTTGTGTGCTCTAAATTTCTAAAATGTTTATCTTGTGATTGTAGATGTCAGCTTGTGAAGATAACCATGAGTTCTTTGGAGAAGACATTGAAGATGTTGATCAAGGAGGTGGAAAGAAACGACCTGCTTCGGAGAGGTCAAGCACTGATCTGCCTCCTGCTGCAAAGAAAAAGCAAGCTCACCGAACAGACGTCTGGCAACATTTCATTCAAAGAGAAGATGATCCAAGCATCAGCAACTGTCGTTACTGTGGCCAAGCGATTGGATGTGACTCCAAGAAGAGTGGGACAAGTGAAATGAAGAATCACATTGGTCGATGTAAGATGTTCCAAGTCTATAACGAATCTGGAAAACAGCAAGTGTTAAGTGGAGATAGTAGTGGTGTTTTGACAACAGTGAAGTATGATGCTAGTTTGTTCAGGAGATCAGTGAACGAGATGATAGTGCTGAATGAGGAGCCCTTCTCTTTTGTCGAGTCTGAAGGGTTTAGGAGGTTTTGTCACAACATCTTACCGATGTACACGGTTCACTGCAGAAGAACAACAACATAAGACATTTTAAAAATGTTTATGTTGGAGAAAGCTAGGTTGAAGCAGTTGTTTACTGATGAGAAGTAGAGAGTGTCTCTTACCACAGATATTTGGGTGGCTCCTACGACATCATACAGCTACATGGTCGTCACAGCTCATTGGATTGATAGGAACTGGGAAATGCAGAAGCGGATCATCAGTTTTAAGCCTATCACAGATCATAAAGGTGACACTATATCTGAGCATTTGAGTTTATGTATTTCTGATTGGGGTATAGATAAGGTCTTCACGGTGACAGTAGACAATGCTAAGGCAAACGATAAGGCTCTGCGACTATTTGCAGAAACCTGTAGGGGGATATGCCCTAATGCATTAGCTAAGGATGGTTCATTGATGCATATGCGTTGCTGTGCACATATTCTCAATTTGATCATTAGGGATAAGTTATCTAAGGTAAAAGAGAGTGTCATGGCTATTAGAAACGCGGTGAAGTATGTGAGATCATCGGGTACAAGGTTGCAGTCGTTTCAGTTGAGGGTGCTGACAGGAAAGGTTAGTAGAGGGAGCTTATCTTTGGACTGTATAACTCGTTGGAACTCCACCTATCTCATTCTGTCTGCTGCTTTGAAGTTCAAGGTTGCGTTTGAGAAGCTCAAAGCCGAAGACATGATGTATAATGATTATTTTATGGAGTTAGAGGAGAATGGACAGAAACGAGTTGGTCATCCTACTTCAGAAGGGTGGGAAGAGGTGCAGAGGTTAGTGAAGTTTCTGAAAATCTTCTTTGGTTACACCTTGGCGTTCTCAACATCCAAGATAGTCACATCTACCATTTGTTACAATGAGATTGTGATAATCGAGAGGAACTTGATTGCACTGAGCAATAGCAGGGATGGGGTTCTACAGATTCAAGCAAGGGAGATGAGAAACAAGTTTGAGAAGTATTGGGATGGACTTTTCAATATGAACCCGCTGATCATCATTGCAAGTGTGTTCGATCCAAGGAACAAAATGCAGTTTGCTTCTATAGTTTTTGATAAGCTCTATGGTAAGGATAGTGTGGAGAGTGCTCATCTCAGAACCTCAATAAGAGCACTGATGAAATCGTTGTATGAGGAGTATGTGAGCAAGCTTGTCCCTCAATCGTAAGGTGATAGTCTAAACAACAGTATCGTTTCGGGGGAAGGTGAAGTTGGTAACTTTTTTGCTATTTCAGATGATGATGATGAGGACTATGAGAGCAGAGATTCTTTGTATTCAGAGATGGTTTCAGAGGCAGCACATGAAGAATCCAGTAGTGAGCTCGACATTTACTTGATGGAAAAACCAATACCAAGAAGAACAAACAATCTCGGATTAGACACCAATGTGTTATCTTGGTGGAAGAAGAAATCTTGTAAGTTTCCAGTCTTGTCTTAACTAGCAAAGGATGTGCTAGCCATCCAAGTCTCCTATGTTGCTTCCGAGTCAGCGTTCGCACGTTAAAAAAAAAAAAAAAAAATCAGTATTATTTATGTTCCAAGAGTTCTAAGAAAAGATGAGAAGGAGAAGAGCCGAAACATTGCCCTTGGTAGTTCAGAGAAGCAAAGAACTGAAGTGGGAGATGGAACAGTGTGTAGAAAGGGTGATCTGAAAGGAAGAGAGCAAACCTACGGAGCAGAGGAGTCAGTGCTCCACGACGATTGCTCCGCAGAGAAAACGAGTGAGGGTTGTGGAGATCAATGGATCCATCCTCTCTGGCAATTTTGTGTGATATCATGCATCCTCTACAAAGACATGGTAAACCCTAAACACTTGTTAACTCCACTTTAAACACTGAAAATCATGTCTCATACCTAGCCCGTTTTCCCTGAATAATGCCCATGACAAGAACCTCACACTGATCTTAAATGAATATAAGGAGTTTTTGTCTGGAAGGTTTGACTTTTGCAGGTAATAGATATAAAGTATGGAGCCGATTTGAACAGCAGTCAGTGGGGGTTCTGGTAAGGGTGTGTCGTCCTAATATGTATGCTTGTATGGTTCAGAGATTTGTGGTTAAAGTATGGTTGATGAAATGAGAGAGTTCCCACACTTTCAAACCCTTCCCACTGATCTGGAACTTGACATTGTTTGAGGACAAACTAGGATCCAAGTCTTGGGGAATTGATATGTTGTGTTTTTGACATAATACACACATACTTAGCATATCATATTTGTGCTTTCCTTGAGAGTTCTTAGTGTGTTTTGAGTTATTTCAGGTGTAGAACGAGTTGGAATGCACCAGAAGGAGCATATGGAAGAAAGAATGCAAAAACCAGAGTTTTCCATCGCAGAGCACCCGAACAGAGCAATCCTCTGCCTGCTCCTTCCATCGCGGAGCAAACCCCCCCCCCCCCTTTGCTCCCGTCCTTTAATGAGACCTCTGATCTATTTCGGGAAAGATTCAAAAAGGACTCCCTCTCTACCCTAGCAGGCGCCGTCCCTCCAATAAAATATCCCTCGCCACCTCCACTCAAAAAGACATGGAGAGAGTTTTACTAGTTTTTACACAAGGCTTCCTCCTCTTGGTTTCTAGAGAAGAAATCCCTGAACCCTCCTCTTGGTTTCTAGAGAAGAAATCCCTGAACCCTCTTTATACCTTGATTTATCTAATGCATTATTCAGTCATGATTTGTGTGTTCTTTTGTGCCATGTGTTCTAGGGTGTTGATCCATTGAACTGAACGTAGATAAGCATCATTCTCGCCTTTGCTCTCCTCTGTCCTTACTGCTGATACTGATTTGATCACTTAGTATTTGATTCCAAGTTTAATCTTTTATCATTAATCCTAAATTAGGTTGCTAGATCTGTTGAGAACAAGCATCACATCCCTGATCAGCGAAAGTAGATATCAGGGTGTGATGTGAGCATATTAGGTCTGTGTTTAATGTTTGCTGTTGAGTATTGGTCCACGCGAGAGCATAGGTACCTTTGCTCCTCTGCGAAAGGAGCACACCTGTGAGAGCAGGGTGTTCTAGTTAAGAAATCTGGGTTCTAGGCTGCACTTAAAAAGCTTGAATAATTGTTTGGTTCAGCATGGTTAACACCCAATGAGATACCCTAGGTTGACATCCTTATATCCTGAAATTAAAACTCAATTTAATTACTTGTTTCTCACGAATTGTTTCTTTACAAAACTTATCGTTTTAGCTTGAATTTGATCCTATAATAATAAAGTGTAATATTTGGTCTCTGTGAATTCGATCCTAAAGTGCTACATCGACATACCATTCGATTGTGGTAGTGTGCACATTAGGTTAATTGGTGTGCGTTTGCACGCAATATCAGCTTCGAAACAACATCCAGGCTGAGAAGGTTTCAAGCTTGGTTCAGATGTTTGAAGAGCTGGATTTTCATGAATTATTAGGTAATCATCTTAATTCTTAACTATTTTGCATATATTTTCTTACTGCATTTGATATTATGTAGAGTCTTTGAAAATTTCCGGTGAATCTGATCATTAGAGGTAATTTGTTACTCTCTCTGGTTTGTATTGTTTATTGTCTATCTCTCTAATCGGTTATCACAAGTCTTCTTACTTCATGAACTTGTTACTTGTAGGTTGGTGTGGCTTGAAACAAGGAAGAATCAAAACCAACTTACCTATCTCTCTATTTTGGACAACATCATTTTGAACTTCGTGAATCTATATATCTTTCAAATTTTGATTGATCTTTAGAAAAGAGATATAGATTCAGATTGTTGTCTTTTTTTTTTGTGTGTTTTCATGTTTGAGAGTGATCTCTTTTGGATGTTTAAACTTGGTTAGTTGGTTATAAGTTGGTTTTGAGGTTCTTTGTTTTTTTTGTTTGTTGTTGATTGCTTGGTTTAATTGATTTGGCAGGTGAAAACAGAGCCATAGCCGTATAAACCGGAGATAACCGATATTCGAGATGAACCGATAATACCCGAAATAATCGATTCAACCCAATTAAACCATTTTTTTCCAAAATTAATTTTCGGTTTTTTCGAAATTAAATCAAATTATATAAATAACCGATACCCGAACCGAACCGAACCGAATTTAAATTCGGTTTTCTTCGGAAATAGATTCCAAAATTCCGAATAACCGATAACCGAAAAATCGGTTCGGTTCGGTTTCAGAAAACCGAACTCGCAGGCCTAATATTTATACGGTTACCACCGAATTTAATTACCTATAAAGAGAGTAGAAACATGAAGTTTGTTATATGATATGTGTATGCAACATTAGACTGCTCTATGACTAAAGTTAGGCGATTCTAAGAAGCCATTCATGGGTTTTAAAAGCATAAAATAATGGTTAACTATCATATTTGTCACAAATTCAGATTACATAGGTTTTTGAGTTTTGATTTAGTAATCAAAACTGACGTAATCTACTTGATGTGAAAATATACTTTGTGTTATCATCTTATATATTACTTGCTTGATATTACCAAGTCGAATCTCCTGACGTGTGGGATGCCACCATATTTGAAGGCTTTAATAATTTATTATAACTAAATAACTTGTGATACAAGTTAGACATTGGACTATTCACTACATGCATAAATTTGTTTCATTATACACATTCAATTACCATTCTCACAAGATATCACACGTTAAGATCTTACAGACGCATATAATACACAACACACACAACCAAATATTTTAATAACTACTGACTTGGTTAAACTTCATCTTAAATTAGTTATTTATTAACATCCACCACCACCACCACCTCCGCATCCACCACCACCACCTCCGCATCCACCGCCGAAGCCGAAAAAACCACCGCCTCCTCCTGACTTTTTTTTGCTGGAACGCTTCGTACTCGACTTCAAAACAGCAAGCGATCCATCTTTCTTTCCTTTTTCACCCTTTTTATGATCTCGTGGATCTTTCTCCTTGCTGCTGAGGAAACAGCATAACGTTTGGATCATCGCGATGCTACTTAGCAATACACTCACAGATTGTAAATAATATATACAGTGTAAGCTTTTGTCGAGCCTTTTGTTTCTAATTTTCTCCTCAAATGACACAAGTTTCAAGTATGATATTATGTCGCTTTATATAGTGTATTTCCAAATGGCCGTACACTTAAATATATATATATGCATTTGTATAGAATACAAGACTATGAGAATGCCTTGTTTCCTGAAAGATACAAGAAATATTCTTCTTTATTAGTTAAAAAATCAAATACAAGAGTGAGATATTCGTTTATAAAATATATGTTGAATAGGTTTTTTTTATCAAATGTTGAATAGGTTATATATTCCAGGAAGCAGCACATTTTCGTTTTGTTTTATGAATTTAATATTCATATCCGATACGTGCAACAACAACCAAAGATCAATAAAATTTCATACGAAATATTCTACGAAACTATATTAGGATCATCGTCTTTTGTAACACATATAGTAGATCATCTACAAAAAGTATTTTCTTCTCAAAACATCTATTAAATGCACATAACATCTAATTGTGTTAAATTAGAAGTTAGCCTAAAAAAATTATTTTTTCTGTTTTAATATATTTGTTTCTTACTCTCTTTTACCAAAGTATATCTAGTTTTAAAGTTGGAGGTCATGTGTTCGGTTTTTCCAATTGCGTTCATTTTTCACCGAGTATTGACCAAAATAAACAAGAAACTGCGTAGGAATTTGTTGAAAGACACAAGAAATTACAATAGAAACTTTAATTTGTAGAAAATAAACAATTAACTATAACTACTTGGTTGGTAATTGCTATGAAAATTTAACGGATCATAAGAATAGATGAAACTCAAATCGAATTAGTTGAGACTTGTGACTTGCGAACCAGATTGCTAGTAAAAATCTTTGTTTGACTTCTTAATCATCTTTTGAACAAAGACTTCTGAATAATTGCCTTAACACAAAACAAAATGATCATATGCATGTCAGCCCTAAGATTTAGGAGATCATAGGCGGTTTATTAAAAATTTGAACAATATTTTTTTTTAAGAATTACGAAGCTTAGAAATTTTTTGGGAAGCTTTTGTCTGTATAATTATTTTCAGAAATTGTGGAGGCCTAATGTCAATGTTTCATTATGCTTAGCTAAGGACAGTTCCTATATGCAGATAGATCCTTTGACTTTGTGTATAAGCTTATAACATATAATTGGAATTTTTCTTATTGATTAATGTTCAAGGGAAAACATTATAGTTTACGGTCAAGTCTAAAAGGAGATCCAAAGTCATAGATTGAATAGTTGAAATTCCATGGAAACAAGACATAATAAATTTAGTCATGCGTGCAACTACTATACTTAATATATCGTATATATTACACATTCTCATTTTGAATTTATAATATTCTAGTGAAATGAGATGATTGAGCTTGCTCGATGATCAGGCACACTTTTCCTCTGAAATTACGAGAAAATGGAAGATAGAAAGCGCATGACTTACCCAGTCCTACACATGAGTCGTGCATGCGGGAACATCTTTAAACCATATACTGTAATAAACTGCATTTTTGGACGGTACAATATCCAAATACTTTCACTACAAATTCATAATAATCGTTGCAAAATATATGATACTCCACAAATTACGGTAAAATTTGACTCAAAATATATTACCACACAAAAAACTGTTCTCCATTGACCTAAACAATACAATAAGTTGCAGAAGAAATTTCAACTCTACTAATGAATATAACCAGTAAATTATGGAGTGAGATTGGAGATGTTCTTAGAAAAACAACTCATCGACCATGTCAGCCAAACATATTTAAAAAAACACTTGTTAATACTATCAATTATACATGTTTTGGGTATATCAGTTGCTAATGTCTAATACATTACAGACTGTAATACAGAGCTGTTCCAGCATCTGAGATTTCCAAATTTCAATGAATAATCGGAGTTTAATTTATCTATCTCCTCTTGTTCCTTCTTTATTTAGGTCTTAAGGAATGTGCAAGGCCTCAATTACTTTCAGAGAATCTTTCTTTCTTTCGGATTACACAGATCCAGAAACAGGCTTAAACCCTTCAAATCCATTAAAACATGATCTCTTGAGGTACAATATCGAAAGAACAATGCCATTATTATGAAACCTTGACAATGTATAATGAAAAAAAGGTGAAAGGCCAAACTATCGTTTTAAGTAGATGCAAGATTCTACATTCCAATCTAAACTCAGTTGCGACGACTAAGCTTTTAAGAATGTCTTTAAAACCTTTAGATCTCTATTTGTAGTTCTGTGACACCTCCAAGATGAGCTTGTCCATGAACTGGTACTTTTTGTCAAATCCCCAACCAGGATTACTCTGCATTACCCAAGTTTCAGAATAACATCATCAATACATCTTCCTAAGAGAAATCTCTGATTAAAAAAAAAACAGAGTGATGTTAGATGAGAGATAACAAACCTTAAGACTAAGAGCAGCACGATCTGCAAATCGTTTCACAGAATCAGGTGCACTTTGGGGAACTGTTGTAGCAATCCTATCGAGTTCCTCGTTCTGTTTCTTAGCAGTTACTCGATCAGGACCACTGTAGTGATCAACAATCTCTTTCATAAGAGGAGCTTCCGCCATCACTTCACTAATTGCTTCCTGGAAAATAAAAGTGAGAAGGTTAAGTGATCAAACGAAACGAAAGTACTGCGTGGATGCATTAAAAAGCAAGCTGAAGATTGTTACCTCCCATTCTTCTTGATCCTTGATCCCCTCCAAAGCCACTATGAAAGGCTTCACTTTCTCAAGACACTCACGCAGAGGCAGTGGTGGCTTCTCATCAATGTCAGGATTTGATCTAAAGTCAGGCATCAAATATTCCGGCTCACACTCAATCTATAAAACAAAGAGAGAGACAGAGAAAACTCAGAGTCAACAACATCCATTTTAATGCAAAGCCAAAAACATCAATAAGGAACACTAAAATAACTCAGAGACTGTGTTATTAATCTGAGACACTACAACCTATGATCTATTGACTATAGCTTATGATTCAATGCTAATGATATTGCTTCCACTGTTCCTGATCCTCTGCATCAAACTCTATACAATCACCAGAGAGATAACAAAAAAAACAGAAACTTTACCATGAGATTAGTATCATAAGCATCAACCAAGGCATCATGAGCAGTAGAAGGCAAAGCCCTTTCACAAATATCCTCATAACCTTCAGCCAACTTTTCCATAATCTCAGACCCCATCTTCTTAGCAAACTTCTCACCATCACCAGAATCACCAACGAATACACTCAAAGCCTCTTGTTCAGCTTCCTCTTCTTTCTTATCATCTCTCCATCCATCACCACCTCTTCCCCTCCCTCTCCCTCTCGCTCCTCTCCCTCTTCCCCTGCCTCCTCCTCTTCCCCTCACACCACCACCGCCGCCTCCTTCAGCTTCGCCGAGTGAAAGCTGGCTCCTTGCTCTCCTTCCAGCTTCTTCCGGACTCAGTTGGGGTCGTGGAGTCTCATCCTTGGGAGGTTGAACTCGCTTCTGACGCTGGGGAGGCTGAGGAGGACGTTGAATGTGGCGGTTGGCTTCATTTGGTGGTGGCGCGAGAGGTTTTCCTCGACCTGCTCCACTTCCTAAAGCATTAGACTCTTGTGGCGGCAAAGTTGCAGCCTTTGTATCTTCAAGCTTCGCAAATGGAGGAGGACTTTCCTCAAAATCTTCCTTGCCTTGTTCAAAACGCTGCTGCTGCGGTTCAAAACGCGGTTGTTGAGGTTCAAAACGTTGCTGCGGTTGTTGAGGTTCAAAACGTGGCTGTTGCGGTTCAAAACGTGGCTGTTGCGGTTCAAAACGCTGTTGCGGTTCAAAACGCGGTTGCTGCGGTTCGTAACGCGGTTTTTGCGTTTCAAAACGCGGTTGGTGCGGCTGAGGAGGGGTTGGAAGGCGAGGAGGCTCAGGAGCGAAAGGCGAAACGGAATCTGATCCAAGGGAACCTCTTCCACGGCCGATGCTATGTGAATCTGATCTTAACGAGGAGAAGGGAGGAGAGATCGGATCAGATTGGATCGGACGGCCACGACCATGTCCATGACCTCCTGGAGATTGCGATTGCGGTGAGCCACGTCCTTGACCAACAACCGGTTCGTTAGCTATTTCCGGTTCGCGATTGAAACCGAACTGTCCCGCTCCGGCGTCGGGGAATCCGGAACCGCCGCGTCCACGGCCACGGCCAGCGCCGTCGGAGGAGGAGGAAGAGGAGAAGTGAGATGTGGAGTGGATGAGAAATGGGGTTTGTTTGACTATGGAGGCAAGGGTAAAGGCATTGTTAGGGTTTGGGAATCTTCTTCCTATAACACCTCTCATCTCATCTGCTGGGCAAAGACAGCTAGTGATGGAGGGTTTTTGAGTTTTACTGTACTAAATCGGACAATGAGGTTTTTCCTCAACGTCGCCGTTTTGCAAATGTCCAGTTATTGCATAATTGCAAAGAAGTCCCTAAAGATTTTATAACTAACGAATAGGAATCTTATACTTTTGTTTTGATTCCAAAACACCCATGATTAGAACTAGGCATGGGCAAAAAAACCGAACCAAAGAACTGAACCGAAACCCTTAAATAACCAAAGGGTTCTTACATTTATATATCTGAAACCAAATCGGAACCGAACCAAGAACCAAACGGGTACTCGAATATATAATAATATTAATTTTCTATACATATAATATAACCAAATATATGATTTTAATTTAAAAAATATAATATAACCAAATATATGATTTTAATTTAAAAATCTATTAAGTATCCAAAAATAGTTAAAGATAACTAAATAATTATAAAGTATCCGAATTACCTGAATGTATACGGATAATTTATCCTAAATAATTGATAATTTATTTGAACTACCCGAACCATGAGAACCGAATTTTCTAGATATTTTTTTATTCCTAATTTTACTATCCGGACCGAACCGAACCGAAAATAGATCAAGTAGTAAATGGATTCTCTAACCCCCTATCCGAACTTCGAAATACCCAAACCGATACCGAAACGCCCATGCCTAATTAGAACCATGGTTAGGCTGAGCTTAGGCTTTGTCTCCAACGGATTAATAAAATCTAACAAAATTGAAAAAGTTCCATTTGAGAAAAGATGGTATGAACTGAAATGAGTATCAGAACAAGAACGCGGAAGCATGTTTCATCGTTGCTTTTTGACTCCACATACTACAGAACTGGGAGATAATAAACTCTGCTCTATAAAACAATTAAAATGACAAATTTAAAAACGAAATGTTTGCACCACCAACAAAGAGCGTATTCCCTTCTGTCTCTCTCCTAGTAGTTTGTGGATGGTGATCGAGTGAATCTTGATCTCACTGGTGTCTTTGAAGGACTTACCCTGAAGATATATTTAAAAAAAAAGAAGGTTTTAGTATCAAATGGAAGATTTATTGTAAAGGAACAGAAGCATATGTGTGTGTACCTTATTGCCTGAGTTCCTAACACTACTCCGCTGCAGTTTAGTGCTCCAACTGCACTCTCTGCCTATTTCCATCCCCAACAGCCCCAAGAAAAATAAAACATATCCAGTTGTTCATTAAAAACTAAGGATCAAAAGCCTTTCAACATTTGTTGGCTTTTACTTGTAAAACACTAATGCAAAGAAGACACAAAAACTCATCTGTTTGTAAGCAGAATCTGAGGGAGCTTACAATGGCAAATTCAACAAAAGCTATGCGAGTAGAATGCAACTGGTCACCAAGCAGCCTTATGCGAGTAACCTGTTTAAGATAAGAAGAAATGTCACTTTTTTTTGCATTTACACAACTTCATATTGCCTTTTCAGAGAGAGAAAATAAAATATTAGTAGCTCTAGACTGACCTCACCGCAGGTAGACTCAAAGAAAGTTCTGACATCATCTTCAGTGGCCTTGCAAATGTTTAAAACAAGTATCTTTAAACCCGAGAACATGTATGCAAAAAAAAGTAAGATAGACACAAACCGGGAACAAGTGTTTACATTCTTGTCAACATTAGTGCAGTAGATGGTTCTTGTACACTTCTCCCTTTCATCTTCTGACTGAATACAACACACAATAACCATAAAAGTTCAGTTTTCAAAACTTGCAGTGTAAAATAGGTTTCTCAAAATGGAAACTGTTGCTTTATTACCCTGGGGAGAAATGTGGGATTGACTGGAAGAATAGCAGTCTTTGAAGGCAAGACTCTAACTGGGTGATAACCGATTATTGTCCCACCGACACTTAAAGCAGCCCTTGCACCTTCTGCTTGATACAAAAACATTCTTACTCATGTGAATCAAACTTGGAAGTTGAAGTTTTTATAAAGAAGAAGACACCTTTAATAACTTACCGTCATCAGAGAACTCAACAAACGCAAAGCGAAGAATTGAATTTGGATCTCCACAAATTCTACAATCAACAACCTTCAAAGGAAAGAACACAATGTCAACACTTAACCACACACAAAGAACAGGATAGTTTGTAGATTTTAATCGTACGTGTCCATAGTTGCTGAACAAGCCAGCTAAGACTTCCTCAGTCACCTAATTGGAAAGAAGGATATATAATTAGAATGTTGCAAAATAGAAATCTTGAAGAGAGACTAATGGTAACTTACAGTCTGATCAATGTCAGAGACATAAACTGTTCTTCTAATACTATCCTCTCTTTGAGCCTTGGAAGCTCTTCCACCTATCCTAACTTTCCTTCCTTGGTTATAATCGTTTCTTCTCTGCAATCCACAAAACCAAAACTTGATACATTTGATGACTGTTAGTAAAAGATCTCATAAGAGTTGTTTTCTATAACCCAAACTAACTTCACTCATAGAAATCAAATTTCATTTACAAATTCAACAACAACCACCAAAAAAAAAAAACAAACTTTTTTGTTACCCTGACATCTTTTTTGTTGAATTCTTCACCAGATTGCTTCTTAGTGATGGCAAAATCATCATCAGAAGACAGAGACTGATTATTATCATTATTATTAATCTTCTTGTAAGAAGGGATAAACTCCTTAGCTTCAGGATTCAGTTTCTTGAACATAGACTCCAGCTTCTTCATTTGATCAGACTCCGGTTCGATTTTTGATTCAGATTCCGGTTTAGAATCAGTCACCAACCTCTTCTCAATTCCATCAACAACACCCTCGTGAACAGAATCGACATTCTCCGTGATCGCAGCCATTAATTAGATCAGATATTCCAAAACACAGCAACAAAAGATTGACAATTCACCAGAAACTGAAGACGGAGAGGAAATAAAAGTTTCGAGCTTTTTTTTTCTTTGTAAAGATCCAAAGAAAATTTGCTTTAAAATCGAAAAAATGAGAGTACTAATGAATTGTAACACTAAAGAGAATGGTTGATGGTAGGAATAGGATGATATAAAAATGTAATTCGGAATCTTAATGTAGGTAGAGGGAAAAGCTGGTGCGGTGGTTTTAGAGGGTAGCTATAGACAAGACGACGAAGACGGAATGATGGGTTTTTGTTTTTCTCTTTTTTGGCCTTTTCTACTTCCACACAAGACTGATTCGTGTTGTAATAAATTTTAATTTTTTTTTCTTATTATTCGAGTTGTAATAAGACCTTTGATTATTACGCGTAAGACCTATTATTTAATTTTATCCCACAAGTGCCCCCAAGTTTTAGCTTTCCCACAACAATAGTCTTTGTCAAAAATAATTACATTTGTTTGTTTGTCAACAACTCTGAAGTTGAATCCCAACACTTCTAGTTTACTACAATCATTTATTTAACAAAAAAATGGTTTCACATAACACTAGTATAACTTTTTTTCCAAAAATAATACAAAAAAAGAAAAGCTTCATAATAACATTAATTAAAAAAAAAAGTATTTTTAGATTTTAATTTAACGATTATAGTTTAATATGCAGAGTGTGGGGATTATGGTGGAAGGCGTGGACAAATATTGGATCAGACAAATTTAAGAATGTGCTGTCCAGACGATGGTGGTGACGTGGTGTTATCAACTCAAAAGGTTATTACATGTGATTACAATGTTTTCAATACAAGGACCATATAGTCCAATGAAACTAAATTACATAATATATGAACAATACTTTGTACCAGAAACTCTCATTCTTCTGTTCTCTCCAATGCCTCAAGTTTCAGAGCAGCGCTACAAGGCACAAAAACATGAACTTCTGAGTTTGCTAAGTCGTTATGCAAATGTAATGTTTCTATTGATGATATGCATAACATGAACTATCAATAAACAGAGAAAATCTCCTTGGGAATCTTGAAAAAAAGTAAATTTAGAGGATTTAGATATCAAACCTGTTGAGGCAATATCTTTTTCCGGTTGGACGTGGACCGTCATCGAAGACATGACCAAGATGGGCATTACAAACAGCACAGATAACTTCTTGTCTAGGCATGAAGATAATAGAGAGGTCTAGCTTTGACTTCACATTGTTTCCAATAGGTTGGTAATAAGATGGCCACCCGGTTCCACTATCAAACTTTGTTGCTGAGCTGCAACAAAAATTATCACCATGATATATTATAAATCCAATCATTCATCACTGCACATCATTGTCAATGAGTTTGAGAGAAAAATAGCAGCTTACTCAAAGAGTGGCGTGTCGCAACAGATACATTTGTATACTCCTGGGGTCTTTGTGTTCCAATACTCACTGATTAAGTGTAAGGAAAAGAACAAAGTCATTACAACGAGTGAAGAAAGATTGTAATAGTGTGTACTTGGATGGAAAAAATACATGCATACCCAGTGAAGGCTCTCTCTGTTCCCTTCTGCCTAGTGATGTAATACTGTTCTGGTGTTAGCCGTTTCTTCCACTCACCTTCACTTATTGAAGCAAAGTCACTCTTTGCACCTTCTGCACATCATTGAATATCTCAAAAACTCAGGGTTTTGCTATAACACTGAACAACAGGTAATTGAAACACACAAAGCTTTGATTGGTTAAAACATTCTTGATCTCTTTTACCGAATATTCTCATAACCGATTGAGTGGGACGCAAGTAAAAGCTTCTGACCTAATCTATCTTTCTAAACATCATAACCCTTTCAGATAAATGAAATTGCAAAGCTTTGATTGGTTAAAATATTCTACATCTATCTTAAACAAATATTCTCATAACAGATTGAGTGTGACGCAAGCAAAAGCGAAACAGTCAATTTTGGATTAGTAGATAGATATAGAAACCAATAAGAGACGAAATAACAGAACCTTGAACGCTGTCTGATTTCTGAGAAGAGTTAAAGGAACCCATGGAACAACGAAACAGAGAGAGATTCAAGTTTCTGGGTTTTGTTAGAGAGCGACAATCGAATCCAGAGAGACTCGGTTTGGAAATGGAAACGAGCCTTGTTCTCGCTGAGACGAAGCTTGATTGAATGGGGAAACAACTAGAAGACGCCATATTTCTTTGAATACTGTTTTGATTTTGAAGTCTTCTTTCTTGTATGACATCCACGAATGGAGAATGTTACAGAAAGAGAACACGTGGCACGCCGAGGATGCGAGACGACATCTGGAACTCTAGCTTCCACGTCGAATCATTCATTGGTAGTCCGTTAATGGGCTTTTAGCTATGGTAATAAGGGCCCATTAATAAACCAAGGGAACAATTATATTATGTAGAGCGATAGTTGGAACTATATATATATATATACTAGGATTGGCCCATAGACGGGCGGGTTATTATATGAAAGAATTAGCTAATATATCATTAATTATAATGAATATTTTAATATGTATATCTGACTTTAAGTTAAATTGACTTTTAGTTTTTATTGTATATATTTTATTATTTTTATTATCGATTATGTTTATTTTAATATTGAAAGGAAAAGATTACAATTTCATAATTATACATTTTTTTAATTCATTGATAAGTTATTTTCCAATGAATGAATATCATATATATAACTACCGTGATTCAAATATTTCAAATTGTAATCTATATTATTATTTATGAAATATTTTTTTTCTTAAAAGTTAGAATGGTTAATTTAATTGTTACTCTTAGTGAAATTAATATATATAAGTTATGATATAATTAAAAAAATATATTAATAATATTATATTTATATGTTAGCTTAAATAATTGACTGTAAACTAATACAATAAATTGGGCAAAAATAAAAACATTTTTCAAAAGATAATGCTTACATATATATTGTGTTGTATCAGGAGATGATATTATAACTACATGATAATTCTTATATATTGTGTTTTACATTTAATTACCTTTTTGCTTCTGGAAATAATATTATTTTATTAAATTTCAAAATTTGCGTTATAAAATTCTAATTAAATACTATTCAGTTAAAAAACATTTATATAAAGTTATTTTCTAATATAATTTTATATGTGATTGTTTTTAAATTTCAACACAATAATAAACATATATCTTTTGATGATTTTTTTTTGTCAAATTTAAATAATTGGTTGTTTTATTTATACTTTTGAAAATATAATAATACTTTATCATATCATGTTGGTTTTTGAATTAATAAATATACACTGATAAGTATTTATAGAAATATTATGCCCACAAGTACCTAAAATTAATTTTTTTATATAGTAGTACCTCTATAAATTGTACTCGATAAATTAATAAATTTTTCCGGTCTTAACTTGGGGGGTACAAAATTTGACACAAATCGATAAAGTAATAAAATAATATTTTTTAAAAAAAAAAAACTATGTATATTATATGGTTTTATTAAATTATAAATTAACAACTTATATGTATATATATTTTCATAAGTAAGAACCTATTATTAGATTAATATGATGGATCTGAAAACTGTCTCGTTTCAATAGAGGTAAAAGAAGGCGAAAAGACGTGATCGAAACATCAACGAATAGAATTGTCACGCCGACTTCTGCATCTCAATCTCTTTAATGCTGAATATCAAAGATTGTGATGAACCCTAGATTCAAAAACGGTGCGGATGAAGGATCTTACTTTTAATGATAACAACCTGGATCTTTGAATATATTATTGAGATCTAACAACACACAACGAAATCCATATAAATTGCAGAATTAAGTTAATGAAAAAGCATGTATGTAGTTTTAGTGGACATGTGTCACAATGTGATGCATTGAACCAGTAACATAACACCCTAGAATGAAGGAAATCCTACTTTATAATAATAGATATTTTTATTTCAACTGAAATTTAGTTATTACTTAGAATGTAGCCAAATTACATAAACACATATACAACAAAGAAACAACAAATAAATAACTAAAATGATAATAGAGCTTTCTGCGAACTTGAAATCTTTGTCGCATTTTGAATATCAGATCTCTGTGTTATATTATATTAGTCATTCCAATTTAGATCTATAAATATTCTTAGGTTTAGAATCTAATGTATTAATTCAACCATAAAAAAGAAAAATAACTAATTTTCAACGATTAGAAGATTATCGCTATAAAACAAAGAGATTTTATATTGTCGATTCTTGAATAATGCATTCCATCATTTCAAACAAATATTTTGATATCAAATATATTGTATCAACATATGTGTTAAAAAATGTTGGTTGACAAACATCATACTTCTTCTTCTTATCTTTAGATTTTCTTTTTTCATGTTGAATCCATGGTGGTTTCATTGGTGACCGAAGTTATCAAAACAAATTCGTAAGTTCTTTATTTTTTGAATTATGTAATGAGTTTTATACTATAAACAAAAAGTATCGAAGGATTTAGGTAAATGCGTGACTAAACCGTTGAAAAAAAGATAAAGAGTGTTTTCAATGTTCCGAAGAATCTTATCATACTATTGGTCGGACCAAGTTGTTGCCTTTTGTTGTTTTTCCTCGAACCGAGTTGTTGTCCATTGTCAAGAACACGACATTTCAATATCTTATGATATGGTCCATTAACAAATAGAATAAAAACTAAACTTTATCGCTTTAATTAATAAATCTATTTACTTATGAACTTTTTTATAATAAATATATTTATGTCGTGTCCGTGATAGATTCTGATTTTCGAATCTTTAATACTATACTCATAAATTCCATTTGGATTTTACAAATTATCGGATCGGATTTGATTTGGTTTCTTCTGGATTTAGTTAAGATTGAATTATAAACAATGTATAAAATTGTCTAAAATAATTTTTAAAATTAGAAAAATGACAAAAGAATAATTAAAATATACAAGTAATTCACAGATCTAACTAAAAGAAAAAAATAACCTAAACTAATTAAAAATTATTCAAATAATAAATAAAATAAATTATAAAATCTTTAAAATACTCTGAAACATCTAAATTATCTTAATATATATAAAACAATAACATATTCATTAATTTTGGATATAGTCGAATTCAAGTTTAGATTTCTGGTCAGTTCAAATTGTATCTATAGTTTAAAGTACCAAACTTTCAAATCCCGTTCGAATAATTTTTAAAATGGTTCGGATTTAGTTTCAATTTTTCCGGTTAGATAAGATAGAGAATTTGATTTGTAATGAATGAAAACGACGCCTATCTTGCAGCATGGAAACTGGTTCATTCCATTTTATCGATATTGAGGTGCAATAAAACAAATCAAAAGTCTAGTGACTAGTCACTAAAAATAAGTCAGCTTCTTCTTTTTCTTAAGAAGTCAGAAGTCAGCTTTTTCTAACAAGTATATTAAAAGAAAAAAATTTCCTCTATATATTCAGTTATATCAACAAAAATATGGAATTAGTGGCATTTCTTCAAAAACAGCACAAATATTTATAAAGAATCTTTCAATTTTTGCTTGACGACTTTCTTTTGTATGAGTCCAAATGTCGAACCCTAAGAGAAATATGACACTTTGACTTTTTTTTACGATGCCTTTGAAGTTTGAGTAGTGTGACTAGTCAGGTATACGAATATTAATTATTCACATAAAAATGGAATTAGAATTCTATAATATAAGGTCAACTAATTTTTAAAAGTAATTATATTCTTCAATATACGGCTGTGGTCAAAATTCCCTTTTTGTTGCTTGCATGCACTAAAACGTGCATGGATAAGCCTATTCGAAGAATAAAAAATCAAATGCCATATATCAAATTAATTCACATAAGCCTCACAACATGTGCCTATAAATACCTTTATCAATGAGTAAGAGCCTTACCATGACAAGATCACAAGATAAAGAGAAGAGGTAGATTAAAAATGATGATGGAAAGAGCTTATGTCTGTATCTAAGAGTCTTGCATGGAAAAATAGAGAATGATATTGAGCCAAAGATGACTTGCCGATTTTACTAACAAACCTAAAACTTTATTGGTTACCGGCAAGTCGACTTTGGCTCTATTTCCTTCTCTCATTTTCGATGTCAGATTCTAGATATATATTTACAATCATCATCATCATCATTAGTATCCTGCCTATAAATACCTCATCATAAGTAAGAGCTTAACCATGACAAGATCACAAGACAAGAAGAGAGAGAGACATATATTGATGATGGTGAGAGTTTCTCTTTGTATCAGAGAGTCTTGCATGGAAAAATAGAGAATGATACTGAGCCAAAGATGACTTGCCGCTTTTACCAACAAATCTAAACTGATTTAGTGATCGGCAAGTTGACTTTGGCTCTGTTTCCTTCTCTTCTTTTCGATGTCAGGCTCTTGATATATATCTACATACCATCATCATTATCCGGATTAGAACTTGTAATTTCATTGAAACTTGTTTTTCCCTATGTAAGTGTTTGATGAATGCTAATAGTGTATGCTCCTTTCCCTTACTCTTCTCACCACTAGGTTTCCATCAGATACGAACTAACACTAATTAATAACTATGTTTGCTATTTATGAAGCATTTTGCAAGTAACCTTGTGGTAATTTCTCTCATGCAACTCTCTTTGATCTCTTCCTATAAATTATTCAACGAATTTGGAGCATCAACAGCAACATATGGCCAGGGGTAAACAAGGTTGGCACGTACCGCTTCCATTTTCAGAAAGAACAGATCGCGTGTTTGACTGTTTGGTTAAAACACTGGCCCATACACATATGTGTTTGGTCAAGACGTCAAGGCAACGTGGTTGACAATTGTAATGTAAAGGTCAAGGCTTAGGAACTAGGGATTATTTCCAACTTAAAAACATAGTCTAATTAAAAGTAAATTTGTAATTTGCATACCAACGAATATTGTAGTTTGTAAATTTCCAACCTAACTATTTAATTTGTTCACATCTTTATGTATTAGTTACTTTAATGCTGCAAATATATGCAAACATTAAACCTGCTTTTGGCACTTGGCATTAGTGTTCCTCAGTTTTTACTTAGTTTACTTAATTACCGTATCTACCAGATAAGCGTTTTGGAAAATTCACTTTTATATAGCTCAAACTCCTAAAGATTATGTATTTGACTTTGACGTTGAGATCTGATGTATTTTATGCTCATCTGGAGGTAGAGGAAATTGGTGGAATGAGAGATCAGCCACTGATGAGGGGAGCACAAAAAAATTTATATGTATGTTTTTTGTTTACATGACGAAATTTACAAAAGACCACTTACAAAGTTTTAAAAAGAAAAAAAAAATTAAAAACTAGATAAATATAATTCAAGAGTATTAGAATATTATTTTGTTTTATGATCCATGAAAATGTTGAACCGGCCATGTATGCAAGAAATGACTCTTTCGAGAGTTTGAAGATTCTTGATGCTGAGATTAGAGATAAGAATTACTTCAGAGGAGAAACTTTTGGTTATGTTAACGTATCCCATTACTTCTACTTCTAGAGTGGGTTCTATGACTCGAGAAACGTGGTCACTTCTCTGTTGAAACTCAGTGTCCAAAGATCGTGGCTTGGGGTGAAAAAGATGTGTAGAAGGAAACATATGCGTCTGTTACTGCTTAATTAGCTGCCTGATCTGAGAAAGTTAAATCCTTAAGCACAGACATATTTTTGCTGTTGAGTGAATGTAAGCAGACAAAGCCTTCTAAAATTTTAAAATATCAATTATAGTAAAATGTATTAGTATCGATGTATAATAAACTAGTTAAAATTGTAAGAGCATGATTATTGGGGTTTCTTAGTAGGTTTCTTAAAGAGTTTTTATTGCATGGATCTCATGAACAGTATAAGAATCGGTTACAAAACTATGAATTAAAAATTAATTTTTAAGGGTTTTTTGCATTGTTTGCGGGTTCCACTGACACTTGGTGACCCACTATTAGTTCGTTTTTAAATTTTGTTTTTGTTTTTTTTTTAATACAAAAGAAAAAAAAACTTAAGAAATCCAAGTGGATTTTAGAGATAATGATGCCCTAATCTGCTAGTTGACAGATGTTTAAAATTGTAGTATATGAAATTTGCAGTTGTTGTAATTAAGAGAATAGAGATGATACTTTATATCGCTTTAATACAAAAAAAATAAACTAAAATTAGGTAATTTTTAGTCCTAAATGAGTATCTAAGAAACAGTTGACAAAATAAAAAGAGTGTTTTTATGTTCTGAAGAATCTTATCATAGTTTTGGTACGACCAAGTTGGTATCTATTTGTCTAATCAGAAACGACATCTCAATGATAGAATAAAAACTACTTTATTGATTTAATTAGTTTATCTATTTCTATATATCAGTGAGCATGTCATTAATAATTAGCATCAGGTAGCAACGCGCATTGTTTGAATTTCTTTCACTCACTGATACAATCTCATAGTATAACCATCTCGTTACTCCAAAGGTAAGGAAAGAAACCGTTTATTTCACTGTTTGATAAATATTAGACCTACTAATTACATTATTTACTTCAGAAAGGGATGAACTCAGCGTTGGATCATTTAAAGTTAAATTGCATTAGGAGTGGACACGGATCAGATACTCGGGTTTTTGGAAGTATTTGTAATCGGATATATTCGTTTTAATAATAAATTATCTGATTCGCTATTCGGTGTCCCAGATATTCGGTGTCTCAAATATCTAGAAAATTTCAGTTTTTAATCAGATATCTGATTTGATCCGTACATATAAAATAATATTTTCAAAAACAAATCCAAAATAATATAAATAGTAATACAAAAATAAAAATTTAATTAATTTTAAAATTCTAATACCTAATATAATAAATTTAATTAACATATTTAAAATTTATATAAAATATAACTTTTATATAAATTTTATATAACTCTTTAAATATATGTATATATATGCATATAAGAGATTGGATCGGATATCAGTTACTAACAATATTAGTATTTATAGTTTGTTTCGCTTCTTACAATATTGTATTTTAGTATCTATTTTACTCCATAGAGTTTGATATCCAGATTTTTCAATTATAAAAATTAAAATTTACGGATATTTTGTCCGGTCCTATTTTCTATTCATGGGACGTGGTCATGGAAGATATAGCTTATATTCGTATGCTTTAATTTGTCGTGCAAAAAATAGAAATTTGACCTAGGTTTAAAGCGACCTAGTTTTGTTACACAAGTAACAGAGATAGACTATAGAAAGAAAAAAAGTAACACAAATAGCAAGTGACCTAGTTTTAAAGAAAATTAATTAACTGATAGCTTTGTATCACATGTATTCTTTTACCCTTGACAATATGATGAATTGATGAGTCTTCAAATGGCAAATAACAGATCACCTTAAAGAAAAATCAAGAATATTTATTTATATTCCATTTAATCCCCACAACAGTTGAAATTACAAGCAATTCTGGAAAAAAAAAACAGAACATTATTAACAACAAAATTTTTAAATACAGAAGGACGATCGATATAACCTTTTTGTATATCAAAGACTATGAGTCAAATCCTGAAAAATATAACACGTGGATCTTCATGTCGCTGACTATTACGATGCCGTGGGTAGTGTGGTACGAATATTAATTATTGACACAAAATTAGAATTAGAATTTGATTATATAAGGTCAGCCAATCTTTTTTGAGATTATATTCTTTAATATACGGCTGTTGTCAAAATTCCTTCTCTTTTTGCTTGCATGCACTAAACCCATGCATGGATAAGAAGAGTATATTAATAAATATTAAATTAATTCACATAATCCTCACTACATGTTGACAAAAAAAAAATCCTCACTACATATGCCTATAAAAACCTTCATCATGAAGGGGCTTTACCATGACAAAGATCACAAGATAAGGAGAAGAGGTAGAAAAAAATAATGTTGATGGTGAGGTTTTTCCTCTTCTTTGTATCAGAGAGTCTTGCATGGGAAAATAGAGAATGATATTGAGCCAAAGATGACTTGCCGTCAACGAACCTACAACTGATATTGGCTACCGGCAAGTCGACTTTGGCTCTGTTTCCTTCTCTTCTTTTCGATGTCAGACTCCAGATATAAGTGTATATATCATCGTCAATTTATTTCTATCATCATCGGCTTTGTGAGACGCATTAGAAATCATGCCAAGCTCAGTCATACATGAGAAGAAGACCTGAAAGAGTCGAAACCCTAATATCATTACTACACAAAAGGAGAAACAAGGATTAGTGTTGATATAGGTATCTTTTAACTTTCTCTTTTGATGCTTGCCAATTAATTATCAAACATTTTATTTGAATATAAACACTGAACTAATAACAGATGATCAAGAGAGAGAATTAACTGTTATGTATGGATTAGCAAGTGGTCTATTTCCAATTTTCCTATTCGACTAATTTTGGACTAGTGTGCCACTATATTAAACAGATGATCGAGTCTGATTGTTTTGTAGTGCATGTTTTACTGAAATTTTATGTAACTACTTAGTGCGAGTGTGCCACTATATGCAACATCTTTTGAAATTTCTATATTTCAGTGGCATCTTACCAATGGCAAAGTTGGTATACGAAGACAGGATGAGAATGGTGGCAGGGCAGGCGATTCTATGTCATTAGCGTAAGTGCAACATAGAATCGGCTTGGTTTGTTAGGGATTAACTGAGAATGAGGGAGATGAAAGCAACATGTATACTGTACATAACAAATTGTTGATTATTTTACTTACTGTTTTCATTTTTACAAACCATACCGGAAAAAATACCGTAGGGATACATATAAGGATATATATATGAGATCGATATCAGAAGAAGAATCCACTAGATCACAAACTGATCAAAATTAAAATGAGTCTTGCATAGAAAAATAGAGAAGCATAGTGAGCCAAAGAATCATACTGGCAAGTTGACTTTGACTGTGAGTCTGTGTGATTGGTATTATATAGGAGCAAATAAAAAAGTTAGAAGCAGAGTAAAATAAAAAGATGGAAAAGGAGAAAAAAACTATTAAAGTCATATAACTTTGGTAAAACTCGGAGTAGATTTAGTGTATGTTTTCATGTTTGTACAAAGAGCATAGATTAAATAATAAAAATATATATTTTACTTGTCTAGTAATTTTTTTATCAACCTAGAGTAAATAATGATATAAAGTAAAATTTTACTCTGTTTATACCTTTCAATTACACTTTATGTTTTTTTTTGAAACTGGCTTTCTTAATATAAAATGCAAAAGAAATAAAATGTTTACAAAAGCCCATAGGCAATAGTTTTGAGGGCCAAGCCCAGTTAGAAACTCATATTAGAATAACCCATTCTAGTTTTGACCCAGTAGTTGTAGCCCACGCCTAAATGATATGAAGCCCAGTACGTGAACTTAATGGAGAAGTTGCAGAGGCGAAGATAATTCGACGGGGGGAGATAGTGGTGATGAGAATGGCGAAGATCGATATTTCCTTAGCGAATCCAGAGCTGCATCATGGAAGATGATCGCCTCGGATTGGAGTCCCTGAAGCTCTGAATCTTGTTCCTGAGTTGGTGATCAATAATGGAGAAGAGAGAGTCAATTGTTCGGAATTTGTTTGCATGGAGCCTCTGATTTCTTTCGTTCCAAGTCCAATAAAGCGTTGCCTGCCAAGCTAGGATAGCTAGAGAACGAGTTGCGTGAGGAGGAGGCAGAGATATCATCTGGTTTAGAGAGTCCTCCCATCTTCTCTGTGGAGTCATTCGACACCTTCTAGCTACCAAACACCATAGATCATAGGAGTAGTTGCAGTCCCAAAACAGATGGTTCCTTGATTCAGCGCCTGAGTTGCAGAGTAGGCAGAGAGGAGGGACTTGTAATCCCCATCCTATCAATCTATCTCTAGTTGGGATCCTATCCAGAACTACAAGCCAAGAGTTGAAATTTTGCCGAGGGATACTTCTCCGAGGCCAAACTACAGATGCCCACCGAACTTCTTCAATATTTCCTCTGAGGTAATGATACACATCTCCTGTTTTATATCTTTCACATACTGTCCCATTTAACTCCCACTCATAATAGTCAGGTTCTTCAGTAAATTGGATGGTAGTGATGTAAGACAAAACCTGTAACTGATGGTCAGTTCTTGCTGGTGGTAGTGTCCAGGCTCCATTACGGTGAAGAGAACTGATAGTGGAGTTTCGTGGGATACCAAGTCTTGATCTTTCTCCTCTCAAGTACTCATGAAGATTTCCAAAAGGGCTCCAGTTGTCTATCCAGAATCTTCCTCCCTCGCCATTTTGGATCCGTAATTGAATTAAAGGGTAAACCGTATTCTTTAGCTTCAGCAGTTTATTGGCTAACCAGGAGAAGTTATTTGATGGATTTGTAGTCCAATAATTGTTTATTGATCCTTTAAGAATAACTTCTTTGAACCAGGATACCCATACTGAAGCTGGCCTGAAGAAGAGTAGCCATATCAGTCTCAGACAACATGCTTTATTCCAAGTTTGAAGATCCTTTACTCCTAACCCTCCTTGCTCTTTAGTACCCACCACTGTTGTCCAAGCTACTCTCGCTGTGTTATGAGCGTCTAAGCTCCCTTTCCACAAGAATACACTGCACATTGAGTTGATCTTCGCGATGCAAGCTTTTGGTAAGACGAATGAGGAGCACCAGAAAGTTGTAATTCCTGCAATAACTGTTTTTATGAGCATCAATCTACCTGAGAATGACAACGTTTTCGTGGACCAGGAGGAGAAGCGAGATTTAATCTGATGAAGCAAGGGCTGACAGTTTGCTAGAGATAGCTTTCTAGAGTTCATAGGAACACCAAGATACCGGAAAGGTAAGTTTCCGCAAGCCATTCCCGTAGCAACTTGGATCGTGTCAATTTCATGTTGTGACATTCCAGAAGCAAAGAAACAAGTCTTCTGCATGCTGACCGCTAATCCTGAGCGCTCTTCAAACTGTTTTAGGACCTGGAGCACACACTGGACCGAGTCCCAGGATCCATCAATGAAAATTAGAAGATCATCGGCAAACGAAAGGTGAGTGAGCTTGATTTTCTCGCACTTAGAGTGATATTTTAGCCTTTGTTGCGCAGCTGCTTCATTTAGCATGTGAGATAGACAGTTCATGGCGATAACAAATAGGTAAGGTGATAATGGGTCACCTTGCCTGAGCCCTCTCGTTCCTTTGAAATACCCATTCACGGTTCCATTGTAACCAATCATAAAGCTGGTTTTGCAGATACATGCTCTTAGCCAGTGAAGAAACTGATCCGGAACTCCCAGACCTTGGAGACAAGCGAAGAGAAAGTCCCAAGATAAAGTGTCGAAAGCCTTGGCAATATCAACCTTGATGGTAATCTTCTTTGATCCTTGATTTTTGTGGTAACCATTGATTAGTTCACTCGCTAGTATGGTATTTTCAAGAAGAAGTCGATCTTTGACGAACGCAGTTTGGCTAGGAAGAATTAGGCTTGAGAGGATAGGCTTCAATCTTTTGACTAAGATCCGAGAGATTACCTTGTAAACTGTGTTTAGACAAGAGATGGGTCTAAACTCTGTGATTTTTGATGCTCCAGGGAACTTAGGAACCAAAGTGAGGATTGTCGCATTGGCTGAGGAGGGTAAGAAGTTGGAGGTGAAGAATTGAGTGATTGAGCAGACTACCTCGTCACCTAGAGAGTCCCAAGCCGCCTTAAAGAATCCCGAAGTTAAACCATCAGGCCCAGGAGCTTTGTTTGGATTTAATCGGAAAAGCGTTGACTTTATTTCTGCCGGTGTCGGAATAAGCAGCATCTCTGAGCATTGATTCGCAGGAACAGTGAAGTTTATAAGTCGTACAAACCAATCTGGCGAGGTGATGGTTGTGGGAGGAAGGTGGTGTGGACCGAGAACCGACTTAAAGTGGGATATAGCCAGAAAACTCATCTGAAAAGGGTCAGTTATCAAGATTCCAGCTGGGCTTAGGAAAGCACGAATGGCGTTGTAGCTTGATCGAACTAGACACATCCGATGAAAAAAGGTAGTATTGAGGTCTCCTGCCTTTAACCAGTTAATGCGAGATTTCTGCTTGAAAAACAACTCTTCTATCTCTCTCAGAAAGTTCCATTTTTGGTGTAGGTCTCTTTCCGCCTGAAAGTTAGCTGTAGTGGGATTCTCCAGCGCCTGCACCTGCACACATTGTAACAAACTGTGAGTTTCTAACACTCGCTCTTGTATTTTTGAGTAGTTTTCTCTGTTTATTCTTTTTAGGTCACTCTTAATTTGTTTCAGTTTCCAGCACAACTGCGTCAGAGTTTGGCAAGCACTTCCGGTTTGAATCCATGCGTCATTGATCAGCTCAGCGAACCCCGGGTGTTTTGTAAGGTAGTTTTGGAATTTGTAAGGGTAAGTACCGGCTTTTGGTAGGGAGTATGCTAGGTTTAAGAGGCATGGTGAATGATCAGACATTTCAGGGGGAAGGAAAGAGGCCACAGCGTTAGGGTAGGTTGAGATGGTGGTGTTATTGACAAGGAGTCTGTCTAACTTTTTAGCAATGGGAGTTTCAGGCTGATTATTCGACCAGGTATGACACGGCCCTAGATAGCGCAGATCAAAAAGTCCTCCTTGCAAAAAACAGTCCTGCGTCTGGTACATAAGAGAGTCTGTGTAATTTACATCAGGACTAGAGTGTTCGAGAGGGAACAGGATTTGGTTCAGGTCTCCACCGACCACCCAGTTTTTGTTGTCTAGATTCAGAGTTGAGTGGTTAAGGAGTAAGTCATTCCACAGGTCCACTCTTTCAGCGCTCAGATTAGACGCATAGACAGCAGTGTAGTAGATAGGTTCTTGGTTTGGGATAGTGATGGAGCAGGTTAAGTACTGGCTGGATTGATAAAGAGGCTGGACTATTAGAGGATCCTTCCAAATCAGGATAATTCGACCATCAGGATCAGACAAGTGGTTAGAGAGGTATTTCCAAGAGGGGCACAACTTAGTTAAGATTGGGTCAAGAAAGGGTTCTTTTATATGAGTTTCTAAAAGGGCACCAAAAATGGGTTTTTGAAAATTAAGCCAATCCGCAAAAGGTTTATGTTTAGCCGGATCATTTAGACCACGGACGTTCCAAAAGAAGAGTTTGACACTCATTGGGGAGTTAAAAGAGGTTCCTCAGAAGGAGGAGGTCCTCGAGGTCCGGGAGAGAAAGTATTAGCTGGAATTATAGATAAAGAATTGGTTTCAGGGTTAGTGTTTTGCAAAACAGAGAAGGGCTTAGGGTTAGAAGACAAAGGAGGAGAGAGGGTTGGGGACGATCTTGATCGTTTGAGGGAAGGGCGGGATGAATGGATGGGCGAGGTGAATGAGCTAGGCGGTTCAAATGGGAGGGGAGATTTGTCAATAGACATAGAGGTGACATGGTTAAGGTTTGGGGTCTCAATAAATTCTGAAGAGGTTGAGGGGGGAATTGGATTGTACTTCTTCAGTTTAGATTTAGCAGCTTTGGAGGGGGTGAAAGTTTGGCGGTCAGTTTGCTGTTTTTGTGGGGTGGTAGTGTTTTTTGTTGATTCAGGAGGAGTGGAGGAAGAGGTATTAGGAGGAACAGGTGGAGGGGGGCGATAGGTGAGACAGTTGCGAACAATGTGACCTAGTTCTTTACAGTGAGAGCATGTTGGAGGGACCCAAGGGTAGTGCACCAACACCTCAACTACTTGACCACTTTGTCTTTCGAATTCAACCACGGGTGGAAGAGGTTTTGTCAAGTCCACTTCCACTTTGACATGAGAAACAGTTAGACTAACCATGTTCTTGGTGAATTCATCAGTTTCTTTCGGTTCACCAACCAAGCCTGCCACCAAACTCAGTCCTTCCTTGTGACGGAGATCAAGGGGAACTCCCGTGAGATGGGCCCAGATCTTGATGGCTTTTAAAGGAGGTGTTGACATAGAGTGATCAGACGTCCATAGAGCCGTATGGAACATTGATTCTCCGACGTACCAAATGTTTTTATCCAGAATCTTCTGTCGAAGGTATTCGCTTTGAATTCTCACTATTGCTGAATGGTTCAATGGATTGTTGTGGATCTCTAGCCTTTTTCCTTTTCCCCACATGTAATTTAATACACTTTGAATTTGGTTGAAGGGTGGAGATTTACCATTGAAGTAGCAAATAATGAAGTCCTTGTGTATCTCTGCACCTTTTTCAAATACAGCATCAGGTATCAGTACTCTAGGACGGCCAGAAGGAGCAATGGTGACTTCAGCTAGTCTTTCTAAAGTTTTGTCTTCAGAAGCTCTAATTTTGTCGACAATAGTGGTTTTCTGAGGTAATGGTTTCTCCAGTCCTGGAGCAGAATGAGAACAGCTTTGAATTTCAGGGACAGTGTCTAAAGGGGGGTTTTTTTGTTGGACAGGTAAGGATGGAGTGGGGGCTTTTTGGATGGGAGCGGAGGCTGTGTTAGTGAGAATGGGAGAAGAATGTTTGGGAGGAAGAATGGTGTAGTTTTGGCCAGGTTGAGCATCAGGTTTTTTGGTTGGAACAGTTAGGGTTTCAGATCCAGATTCTGGAACAGTGTTTGAATTGGATAAAGTTGAGTTTCTTTGGTACAGATTCGACATAGGGAGATCTGAACCAGTAGTAGTGGTTTGCTGCTTTGGAGGAGTAGCAATAGTTGACTTCGGTAGTTGAGACCCCTTACGAGCTCCCTTGCGGGAAGAAACGTAAGGACCAGTTGGGGAGGTGGTATCAGATAAAGAAGAAACGTAATTACACTTTATGTTTCCTTTGTCTTCTTTATTACTTTTGTCAAACTCCAAATATGTGCTTATATATCATAAACTCATCATTACTCGGTTTTAGTTAAATAATAACGTTAAAATATACTTTTTCATTTTATAAGGATTCACATTTAAAAATATGTAAAAATATATACTTTTAATATATTACTAGATTTTGATCCGCGCTTCTAAAACGCAAGATTGTTTTTTGATTGAAAATAATGTAATAGTTTTATAAATTGTATATCAAATGATGTGATTTATAGTATATGGTAGCTAGCATATTATTAATGAGATCATAGGTTTGAATATGATTTTTTCTGTCGAGAGTTGTGTATTACATTATATATAGTACTATACAATTAATTAATTTATTAACAATAAACTAGAGTTTGATATGTGCTAAACGAGGGTTATAGGTCATTTGATATAACATGTTTTTAAGAAACTCCGGTTTAATCGACCATGAGCATAGATTCCTCTGTTTATCCTCCAACTTGTTCAGAAAGTACTTCAGGCTTCTCTGACCAAAAAGATGAAGCCAACAACTTCCTTAGTGAAGCTTTTCCATCTGATTGACATGTCCTCAGCAAACATATCTCTTGTTTAAAGGTCCAAACAAATGTAAATTGCCTCCAGTCAAAAAATGTAAATCTCGAATCTTAAGAAACCTTGGTGCTGATCTTCCCTCTCTTACCCTTTCTGGACTTTACTTTATGGAAATAATTCTGAAATTCATAACATGTGTTCTAGGTTCAGGTAGAACCTGGGACAATGAAGGACAAGTTCTAGCCTTCGACTTGGAGAAGATACGTTGGGAAGTGGTAAGGAGATTGCATTGCAGTGACCATCTAAAACTCTATTACCAATCCCATAGACATTATTTGCGAAATGATTTTGACACATGTCATCTCTAGAATCATTTTCACTAAATTAATATGACATAACATATACGAAATATGACATGGCTTATGGTTTAATATGACATGGACAATTACATTTAATGATGATATATATTTTTGCTAAACTTTATAGAATATGACAATAACTCATATATTACATTTAATGTTATTTATATTTTTGATAAACTTATAATATGGTAATAACTCATAAAGCATCAAATATATTCAAATATAATATTATAAATTTCAAAAATATCATTTAATTTATTAGTATAACTATACAATTTTTACTACTACAACTTTCTACAATCTTTTAAAAAATTATAAATTTTTAATCGTAATATCATTACTTTCTTTTAGATATCTACAAATTTTATAAATAATTTTACTTTTACTTTTTATAACTATACAATTTTTATGTTGAATAATTTTAGTAATTTTATACAAGTTGATTTAATATATCTAACCAAAAGAAATAGATAAAAAATTTTATCTAAGATTATGATTTTAAATATATATATTCTTAATATACTTTTAACATTATAAAATTTTATTTTTCTCTGAATTTATGCTTAATTAAATTAAATTTATATTAAATATTGGTCAAAATAATAATATATAATATTAACAAATTTTTGTTTTCAAATTTATTTTTTTTAAATTTATCACTGCACATTGTGCAGGAAAACATATAATATTTATGGTAGAGAGTTAAATAGTTACACCGTCTATATTCTTGTTTTGGACAACTGTAAACTATACTTCATCTACTTTCAGCTACAGTTTTTGGACATAATCTGAGAATAAAACCATTAAAAACCGAGAAAAGAACATTGTGGGTGAGCGAAATTAACTGTTGTATATCACTATGTGATTACATATTCTAAATCATCTCTACATGTCAGAATCTAAGCAATGGAACTACAGTTGAGGTGGTGGAGAGTAAAATTAGAGCAGATATCTATATATCATTTAAATTCTGACTTTTTAGTTTAAATATTCAAAATGTCAAAATCCCATTTACAAACTCTAAGAAAATGAGATTTGAAGGGGTTAATTGGGTTAATTTCAAGCCAAATGCTTTCGTTTGCAGTTTTACAGTCATAACTCATTCTATCAGTAGAAAAAATATCCATAGCTATGCAAATGGAGATACATTAGGTTTAAGCTAAATTACACCTTCTAATTCATATAACCTAGAAACCCTACTAACAGTATAAAAATAGATTCATCAGTGACCCACACTATAAGCAGTAAGGGAATAACTCACTAACCAACCACTATCTTCAAAATCATCTCCCCGAAAAACATTTAACAATCTCTAACCCATTACACAATTATAATTACCTTCCTATATTTCTTTTCCAGCTGTTCACTTGCCGAAGACCTGGGAAAATCTCCACACACTAAAGATAGAGGATGGCCACTAGTAATGTCGGAGGAATCGGCACCATCAACACCGTTCATATTTTCTTTTGTGTAGTTAATCCAAATATAAGAAAAACAGAAATTTGAACCGACGACCGACCTTGATCTTCTGAGAAAGGTTCGAGTGTGAGCATAATTCAACCAAAAAAAAACAGAAATTTGAGTTTCCAAATCATAATCACCGAGTCAAAGATCGCGTCATCAGCATAACCAAACCCATCGATTCACATTCAATCATTGACAGAGTGGTCGGCACTGAAACGGTGTTTTCTGCTTTCAGAATCTGGTTTATGGCAAGAACACAGTTAAGCAAAGACGGCAAGAAACCGATTAACATGAGGCATATTTTTGTATGTGTAACTGAAGATGGGTGACTTTAGATCAAGAGAGACATCCAATAATGGGTTTCAAAGTCACACTCATTTTTAACCAAATCAAACAAAAACAAGCTACTTTAGCAAAAAACAGAAACATAATTTCAAGTCGAATTTTAAATTTTATTACAAATAGAGGCAGGAAATGTCTTTATGCTATCTTAAGAGACTTTGAATCATCCTTCAAGGTTATGTTCCTCAGCGAGCTTCGTACTGAACAACTGCAAGAGAATCAACAAACACATAAAAATCACGCCACAAGTGTCATAACTCATAACATAATAACAAGACCAAAAGAGTAGTACAAGAAGATGAATTACTACACAAAAGGTTGAGGAATAAGGATAGAGGTAAGTCTCTCACCTCTACGGGTACGCTTCTTGTAGAGAATACGGTAGCCACACTCTCTGCACTGTATCACATCCCCTGACTTCAAAGTGTTCTCTTGTCCACAATCTTCCAAAACCATTCAGACAAAACAAGTTTAACAAACTAAAGATAAAGGGAAAATGACAATCCATCAGCAAAAAATCCTTGTTTATGGGTTTAATTGTATAATGTCTGAGGCTGCTTGGGAGAAGCAGTAAAGAAGTAGAGCTCCTCCTCAAAAGACCTCAAATCATTAAGACCAAACCAATACAGAAAGTACTGAAAAGATCAGATTGATTTATGCCTCCTAACTAAGCCAATTATGAAATTAAAAAGGTTCATAAGGCTACTCAAAAGAGGCATATTTTATAAATTAATTAGAAAAAAATGCGATAAGGACATGTTTAACATTACAAAACAGCACAAAGCTTCGAGCTTTTATGAGTCTGAGGCTCTGAGCTTACCTCCGCAGACGTACGTAACTGGTTCGGGCTGTTGATCCATTTTATATCCTCTCGAACCTGACCTAATCAACACAGAGATTGAACTGAGTCATCAAGGGTTCTTTCAAGCGATTCTAAACACGACCGGATAAGATTGAAAAATCGAATCTTTTTGCGAGTCTAAATTTAGACAAGAAGCGATTGAATTGGTACTTACCAGACAAAGCTTAGGTTTCTGAAGAAATTAGGGTTTATGCGACAATCTCCAACACGAGCGAAGAGACCAGAGAGAGAGACAGTGTTTGGTTTTAACTTTTAACATTGATCCGACGGTTGGGCCTATTTATAAAAGCAATTAATGTATGGGCTTCCGATAAAAGCCCAGCCAAGTCAACTGATTCACTTTAGGCTTGTAAATTTGTTGTAAAATTCATGTCTATGACTATTAGTAGACTAATATTGAAATAATATATTAAAGTTACAATTAAATTCTTATTTTCTGATATTGATTAAACTGTAAGTTTTTTCATGATTCTATAATTTTAATGTTGTCAATATTTTGTATCTTCCAATAACATTTTTGTTTGTTGACTTTTTAATAAACCGAAAACAAGTATGAAGGAGGCATTGTGAAATTAGCTATTTAATGTAGCTTTTTCAAATTTAAAGGGATTTTTACTGGATGCATATAATATTAAATTGTGATTAAATTATAAGAAGACATTAACTCCACCTTGACGTTAATTGGCATGATACATGTATATTTAACTAATTAGCTATAGCCGTAAAAGAAGTTTGACTCTCTTCTTGTAGAACATGAAAGGTCTTCAAAGAACATGAACAGTCACAAAGTCGGAAGAGACATTACAATTTACAAAGCCAAAGATTTAATGAGAGAATATCGATCTCTTAATTTAACTCCTTATATATATAAGGACTTGGTGTGTAATGTAAAACATCCAGATTATAAAAGATGGAAGTTCAAGATTCTAAAATTTTAAGCCAGTGTAGCAGTATGCAAAAAATGCTTCTGGTTGGAGAAGGAGAGTTTTCATTTTCATTGTCACTAGCTAAAGCCTTTGCTTCTGTCGCCAAAATCACTGCGGTATCTCTTGATGTTCGAGGTAATGCTAAATCATTTTCAATATTCTTATATTATTTGCTATTATTACAATCTGAATCAAATCAAGTACGTAGCGTGTCAAATTCGCTTTCTTAGTGTTTTTGTATTAATTTTGTATTTGGTAGTTGGACTAGGGCGTCAGTACAACAATGGAAAAGGGAATGTGGAAGAGTTGGAGAGGCTTGGGTGCACGGTGGTCCATGGTGTCAACGTACACACTATGACTTCAGACTTTCGCCTATCTCGATATGATAGAATTGTCTTTGATTTTCCTCATGCAGGGTAAGGTTTTGACCTAGTGTTTTCATCATATATTTGTGCATGTATTTAACAAGAGATAGACAAACACTATGAGATCCGAGATTCAGATAATCAATCTACTCTGATAACAATTTCACCCAAAAAAGTATCAAAAGTTGCCTTTTTCGTTTTACAATAGTCTCAAGGAAGTTTAAAATTCTCAAAAATAACTGATCCGATAACTTGAATGATGGTTATTTAGTTATGTCTTGATATGTCGTTTCATTCATTTATAAACCTTTACGATCCATTTTATAAATATAGATAGCTGCATATTGATTGGTAGTGTAGTTAATAACAAATATTAGAGTATCCAATTTCAGTCTACTCTTTGTCTCAATATTATGTTATTACGTTCTATATTTTTTTGGTTTATAACAACTCTTTGCATGTATAACTTAGGAAACACAAAGATGTAGTGAGAGGATTCATTGAGAGTGCCCGCGAGATGGTGAACGAAAGTGGGGAGATTTATTTCACTAATATGACAATGTACCCGTTTAACAAATTGGATATAAAATCTCTTGCTGGAGAAAAAGGTTTGCGTCTAATCCAGCCGGTGCAATTCAAGAAATGGATATTTCCAGGTTACTCAACCAAGTCTGACTTTCACTTTCCTTTCCGATTAGTTATTTCAATGATTAAGATGTAAACACTTGTTTTTTATATTTAAAATAATTATAATAAGTTTATCTTTGTTAACTTCTTATTAAACTAAATCAAGTTTTAGTCAATGATAACATCAGAACAACTCATTGATAACCTATCTGATTTATATCAGAAAATAACACATTTGGTATTCTAGTTTTTTCACTAAAGAGTTGGTAGGGACATTATGAATCGTGTTAATATAAACTAACTATGTTAAACAATTCCAAACAATCCTGTAAAGAGGAAAATAAACTTGCCTTGAGCATATGTAGTCTATAGCTTTACACAATTTTTTTTTATGTGTTTACGATTTATACGAATAGGTACAATATGGAGATCATTTATATAATTATTTAGATAATTATATATATATATATATATATATATATATATATATATATATATTTACTTAATTGATAGGAAAAAGTAGTTTACCAAACAGACCAATGTTAATTTAGTACCAATCAAATCCCATTAATAAAACTTGACCCGTCTCATTCTCTTGTAAGACCATGTGCATGTTTTATATCTATAAGAACAAAACTATAAAATAATTTGTAAAAAATACCCTAAATCTGAAAAAACAGATCTAAAATTGCCTTAACTTTTCTATGGATCCACTGCAAATATAAATATATCTTGTGCACATTGTTAGACACGAGTTACTTATATGTAATTATTATTATGGTGTTAGTTACCAAAAAAAAAAGACTTTTTTTGTAAATACTTTGGGCCTTTGGGGAACATCCTCGTGCTTTCCATGCGATCTGTTGGCTTCAGATTTTTTTCATACTATTCAACTTGCACCTTTGCTGTAATTACCATATATATGAGTTTAGCTTAATTAAAAATTTTAAGCAAAACAACCACGTCTTCATTTCTGTTTATGAAGAACCATTGTCTCATCAGGTGACCTTTATCATTTTGTATTAAAATAAATGGTTAATTACAATGCGTGACATATTATTAAGTTGAGTTAAACTTTGTACAATTAACTCACTACATAAATCTATAGTTTCTACCATATGATTTTTTACTTCAAATCGCATTGAATTATAATTTTTATTGTAATTTAACCTAATAATACATATCACCAATCATAGTAAATAGTTCAAAGTAATCTGCATTGTTATGTGGTAAACATATAATGTATGTGAGGAGTCTTGCTGTAATTTTGACCCGTCTTTTCAAAGTGCGGATATATTTTTTGTTTTACATTTTTTGAAAAAAGATTTATTTTTATATATGTATTTTTTATCATAATATAGGTCTAGATATTTTACTCCGACCTGAGGACCTAACATGAAACCAACCCGAAAAATTCTAGTTCGTATAGGAATCAAACCGATATTTATATCCTTTTAGATTTTATTATGGAGGATCCGCAGTTTTATATTTTAATTTGAATTAGATTTTGATCTGCGTTTTCAAAGCGCATAACTACTTTTTCTCAGTGTTCTAAGATACGTCCAGGCGGCTGTCTATACGTCGTGTATACATTATACATGAGCCCGCTGTACCGATCAACTTCATTATTCGGTTAATTTACGTCGTGTATACGTTATACATGAGCCCGCTGTACCGAACTTCATTATTCGGTTAATTTAGACGGTTCATCCTATTTTGAAATTTTTGACTTTGATTAAAAAAGACAATTATTTTATTTTAGGTACAAAAAACTCAGTGTTCAAATTACGCTTAATAGAGTGTGTGATATCCCATTATACAAAGGTTTGTATAACTTCTCATTTTTCTTGACAGATGTGGAACCAAAACATGTGACCATTTTATTAATCTTCTAAAATACTTAGCTTATGATGTAGTTCTTTATTCCACATGAGTTTTTACAAAGAAGCATCTTGATACATATATGTGGAACATCTCTTTGTAATCTAAACTAAAAAATAGTTAGAATTATGTAAATTTAGAATATATATTTTGGATTTATCACTATATAACTACTAATTATTTTATGTATATACATAAATATGTTATAAATACATTCACCATATATACCCGTATAAACATCCGCATGTACTTCTAAGCGTTATACAGTGGTTCACCGCCCGACTAGCGTATACGGTATTTTCGAACATTGCTTTTTCTGATAAATTTGTTAACCCGTTTGTTTGTTCACTAACTAATTTAGGTAAAGGTATTTGGTTTTTGTTCGGTTTTGGTTCGATTGCGTTTTTGATTTTTTTTGTTCAATAGATAGGTCAACCGTTCAATTATTTATGAATTCGAGTTTGGTTTTGATTTGATATTTTAGTTTTCGTTTTGATTCTGATACCAATGTTAAGAACCCAATAATATTTAGAGATCAGTTTAGTTCTGGGTATGTTTTCATTGTTACGATAATTTTGAATAATTTGGGTAAAAATCACATTTTCATATTTTTGATAAAATATCTAATAATTCGAAAATATTTCAGATTAAAAATAATTTGGTGGTTCGGTTCTACTGAAAATTATAAACTTTTAAATTTATTTACCACTTATATTCAATACCAACTCACTAAAATTTTTCCTAGGAACTAATTCTCTTTCCTGTTTTTTTCGTTTCTTTTTTAATATTCTCTTTTGTTGACTAATATATATGCATCAGATAAGTTAAAAGCCCATATGATACACCAAAGGATAAGTATAAAAGTCGAAACCCATTGTTAATAGTTATTATTAACTTAATGGCATTTAAATGTAAATAAGGTGATGTTTTGATGGTGATTTCAAAAAAGTAATTCAGATTTAATAGTTTAGATACATGAACGGTTAGACCCGAAAGGTATTTTATTTTAGAATGTCATATTGAATCTTAAAATTTTATATTTATATGAAATATACAGATTTATATTATTCTGTAAGTGGTGTTTTATACAGTATAATGGTATTGGGCTTGAAGAAAACAACGCTGCTGATAGTGACATGCTTGATATCAATGGTTTTGTCATGAATAATGTGATTAATTAGGTGTAGTTGTAAGACCATCTACAACGGTCATCTTAATGCAATCCTTAACCACAAATCCTTATGTTAACCGATTATTATATTAATATATCACCCAAATAAGCTAGGGATGAATCCTTTCCTAAGGATTAAAATGCGTTGATCCGTGCTGACGTGGAAGTGTGGAGAGAGAAGGGGTTTCGCGAGTTCGGGGAAAATGAAATCATTTTCGACTCAACTCCAAGAAATTTTCATGTCTAGGCGACAAGGCAATTTTCTGGTTTAGTGATTGAGAAGGTAAATCATAGGGTTTTTTTGTTGATTCTCCGATATAGATTAGATTTTAGGTTGTTTTCCTCGCATTCTAGGGTTCGAATTTGGGATTTCGATCGATTTGGGGCTCTTTCCATTTGAAGTTGGGTTAGAAAACGATTTCGGTTCAATCGACTTGGGGTTTCTTTCGTTTGTTGTTAGGGTTTCATATCGAATTAGGTTTCAATCGATTTGGGGCTCTTTCCATTTGAAGTTACGGTTCGATAACGATTTTAGTTCAATCGATTTGGGGTTTCTCTCGTTTGTTACGATTTCAAAAACGATTAGGGTTTGAATCTTATACACTGGAGTTATCTTCTTCTCTTTATCTTCTCTGAGTCTTTTGAGCGTTGATTACAAATGTTGTAGGAGTACCTTTGAATACAAATGTCTCGGTTACAAATGTTATGATTTTAGTGTTTCAATTGATTACAAATGCTGTAAATGTAGCTTTGATTCTGTGATTTGTATTAACAACTGTGTTTTTCTTTGCTTTCAGGTTAAGGAAACATGGGACGATATAGCTACAGCCATCCCTCTTCATCCGAGGAGTTTGATATTGATTCAATTCTTCAAGCTAAAGCTGACCTCTACGCGGAAGAAGCTGAGAGTAGCCACAATAGAGAGCCGGTTCTGTATCCTCTGCAACATGATGGCGAAGATGGAATCCCAAAGACCTGCTACTGTGGTAGTGATACTGTCGTCGCAACAGCGTACACAAGCAAAGATCGAGGTCGAAGGTACTTCACTTGTGAGAGTGCTGATGATGGATACTTCCACGTTTGTGGGACGTGGCAGTAACCGAGGAGATGAGTGAGTTTGAGAGACAATTGAGGGAGCTTAAGGCTCAACTAATGAGACTCAGCAGTCACTGGTTAACCTAGAGAAGGCAGTGGAAGAGTTAGCCAAGAAGAAGTCAGGGGTTTCAGTTGTCTTTCCATTGGGTGTTTGTGCGTTGGTCGTGTTACTGTTAGTAGGTATGGTGTTCATCTTCAAGTGGTTTGAAGACAAGGACGCCATCGTAACAGAGTTCATGGTAAGTTTCCTTCTCCTTCTCGTAGTTGTTTCTGCATTTTGTTTAAGCTTTTGACTCTTTTATGTCATGTTTTTCAGGAAGAGCTTCAGAGGATGAATATGCGAGTGTCTGACCTTTAGAAGGTAAATATGCATCGTACTCTTTATTCTTTGAGTTTTGATTAAAACTTAGACTATAAAACTTTATAACTCCTTTGATTAAAACATAGAGTAGTTAATTTTGTAAAACTCAATTATAAACTTTATAAACACATTTATCAACGTTATAACTCCTTTGATTAAAACATAGAGTAATAAAATTATAAAACTCAATTATAAACTTTAAAACACACATTTATAAACATGAACTATCTGCTTACTTGAAAATGATTAAATGCCACTTACCATTTAATGGTTTTCTACCGTCTCAACTCCTCTGAGTTGATAGGTTTTAATGACTGCACTACTTTCTACCTTCTCAACTCCTCTGAGTTGATTTGTGTTAAATGTAAAACTTAGGCACAAAATGCTTACTTAAGCGGTAGACATGAAAAAATATATCAAATAACTTAGACACAGAGAATCCTATAATCATGGATACCAACGAGGGTTTTATTGATCTTCTCAGAAGCCAGACCCCTTTTGACGTTGATTCACCAGACAGTGCTTGGTTGAGTACCCCATCTTCTGAACAGTCTTCTTCCAAGCTTTTGAGGAGTAAGTGGTCTCCGAAAGAATACAAGATCCTTATTGGTGCTTGGCTTAACACCAGTAAGGATCCTGTGACAAGTAACGAGCAGAAAGGAACAACTTTCTGGAACAAGATTCTGGAGATGTACAACTCTAGCCCTCAGCTGGTTGGGACAGTACCTAGAGAGGTTGGCGAGATCAAACAGAGGTGGGCCAGGATTAACTCAGAAGTATGCAAGTTCGTAGGATGCTTTGAAGCTGCTCTAAGGGACCAAACGAGTGGTGAAAGTGATGGTGATGTTATGACAAAAGCCCTGGATTTCTTCTTCAATGACCAGGCCGTCAAGTTCAGCCTCGAGCATTGTTGGAGGGAGCTGAGGCATGACAAGAAGTGGTGCTCAACCTATCTCACTAAGGACACTGGGAGGGATAAGCGAAAACAGGCAGGGGAGGTTGGTAAAGATGATGTAGGCGCAGAAGAGGAAAGACCTATTGGGGTCAAGGCTGCTAAAGCGGCTTCTAAGAAGAAGAAGAGTACTAGAGAAGAAGAGTTGTGTAAGATAGAGGGGATTTTGTCTATTAAAGACAAAATATCTAAACGAAAATTGCTTAAATGTTTACTTGCCAAAAAGGAGCCTCTGTGTGAGATGGAAACATCTCTTAAGCTCAAAATTATGTCTGAGATGATATGATCTTTATGATCAGTTTAAGGTACCATTATTGTTTTGATTATTTCACTACAATACTTTGCTAACTCTTCTGTTGTTGTTTGTTGTTGCAGGTTGAATAGCTAACGGGGTCTTCTAGAGTTGCGTACGAAGTCACGGGGTCTTCTGTTGTTGTTTTGTTGTCTACCAAGATGTGAACCAAGTTACGGGTCTTCTGTTGTGGTTTTGTTGTTTTCCAACATGTGAACAAAGTCACGGGGTCTTCTGTTGTTGCACTTTCACTTCTATATATATGTTTGTGTTCTGTTGTAATGTATTAGCTACCTATTATGTAAGCTTTGTTTCCTCTCTCAATGTTGAACTTGTAATATTAATTTATACTTGGTTGCTCGGCTATTAAGAACAAGTTGATGTTTTTCTCTGCATTGCTTCTTTAACTCGAGGTGATCTTTATGTCATTTTCATTGTACTCGAGTTCTTTTACGTATGTAGTCAAATATATGTTTCAAAACATGAGTAGAATCTTGAGTCACTTTCGTTATGTAGTCAAATATATGTTTCAAAACATGAGTAGAATCTTGAGTCACTTTCGTTATGTAGTCAAATATATGTTTCAAATCATATATACAATCTTCTATTACGTTGACTACAAGTAGAATCTTGCATGTTTACTTGCATATTGACTACAAGTTGAGTTTAATAAATATGCATATATGAGTACAAAATGCACATTACCGTTTAATAAATATCTTCTAAACATCTTTTAAATTTTATAATTCCAATATTAAATATCTTGCATGTTTTCTTTTAACAAGCTGCTCATGAATATGTTTTTAATTTTAATTATGTTTTTAACGAGCTGGATATACCCAGTACGATGTATCTGAATTTCAAGAAGTAGACGCAACCAGGAGTTCACGGGTGGATATGTCTCATACTGCATACATGCCTCCAAGTATCGATGACATGCTTGGCATTCGGATTCATGTTCGCGATAGGCGTATACATGATCAACTGAAGAATGATTTAATCGAAAATATTTGGAACAAATTTGGTGATGATGAAGATTAGTACTTATTGTATCTTTATATTTAATCATGCAATAAATAAAAATTTAAATTTCACATTTTCAAAAATTTAATATTTTTTATTCTTAAGAATTCTTGTTCAGATAACACCATTGGACTAAACAGTTTTAGTAGAGTCCTTAACTATTTGAGAGAAAAAAAAACTATAATATTCCTAAGGACTCCATTGGTAGTCTTACCATTGGAGATTCTCTAATATATTTCGGTGGAACAATCATGGTTATATTCTTTCTTTGCTTATATATAATGAGTACATAAATTTTATTTAGTATAAATGAGAGTAATAGATCCCTAGAATATAAAAAATAATTTGACAGTTATAATAAATTGAAAACTACGTAAAACGTATATTTAAGTGTAGACTAATGGCAGTTAGTTAGTAAAATGTGGAAATATAGAATTAGACTACACATATATGATATATCAACTAGTCATGATCTAGTTTAATAGAATACTAGGTAATTAGATGATAATCCGCGCCATGCGCGGGGTGAGCTTTTTAAAAATATTTTGTATAAATACATTTTTTTGTTATTAATAACCTTTTTTACATTTGAGTAGGGATGGACATTTGGGTACCATTGGTTTGGTTAAATTATGTTTGGTTTAGATCCTTGCAGTTTGGTTCTTGCAGGTTCGGATTGAGTTTATGTTCGGATAACCCATTTATCTTTTTTTTTAAAAGATTAAAATTTCTATATAATTTAAAATTTTCAAAATCTAAAAGTAAAAATAATATATAACATTTAAATTTGAAAAATGAATGCCAAAACACTTAAAATTAACATAAAACTGGTTTATCTTAAATATTTGGACAAAAAATCAATAAATATTTCAAATAGTTTTGGTATTTGGAGTTTCGTTTAGCTATTTTAAAAATGTACATCTAACTATTTTATATATTTCTAAGTATTGTGGAATGTTTTTAAGAAACCTCATGTATTTTGTACATTCTTATATGTTAAATTTAAAAATAATTAATATATTTAAGTATATAAATCTAAATCGAGTACACCTGGATACCCGAGATATTTCGATTAAGTTTTGGTTCTCGAGATACCAAAATTTCGAATCTGTTTGGATATCTAACCAATTTTTGTTAAATTTTTTTACTACTTTTTGGATTAGATTTTGTTCGATTATCTGGATTCAGTTTTTTGCCGAACCATATATTTTTTTTGTAACAAAAATTTAAACGAAAGAGATGATGGTTCATATTGATTTAGGGTATGCAATAATTTTTATACAAAACACACTCTATTATGCGCAATCCATTTAGTTAATCATTATAAACTGTTTAAGACCCATTAGAAAAACGATTGGTTGAATTAAAAAACGTTATCATTGATCAGAAAATTTTCAATGTGAGATTTTTACCATTTTTAGTAATTTATGATCGTTTAAAAAAAATCAAAATATAACATATAAGAAAAATCTATTTTTTAATTATATAATTAATGTGATTGTTTAATTTCTTTTAATAATATAAAATTAATAAAAAGTAAAGATGATAAAAATTGTTATCAAATCTTTATTATTCATAAACATTAATTGTGATAATATGTTAATCATATTAGATAATTCTATAGCTTTTATCTAAGAAAATAATAGAAAATATTCTTTTCTACACTACTAATTAAATATGATAGTTATTAGTTAGTATAATAAAAATATAACATATGTTTAGTAGGACCAACATATTTCTCTAAGAGTTATGGAAATCATTCTCATTGTGACACGTGACTACGAAAAAATGTTGTAATGCTCAAGTATTAAAATATAGGGGATTTGAACTACTAATCAAAAATATTATATGTTAAATTTTAAATGTTTTATTAATTTATAGTTTTTTTTTAGAAATTGAAAATATAACATTTATCAAAAAAATCTATTTTTTTTGTTATATAGTTAATGTTATTGTTTAATTTATTTTCACAATATAAGTTTAACAAAAATAGTAGAAGCTATAAATTTTTTTTATCAAATCTTCATATTCGAATCATTTACTGTCATATATATATATATATATATATATATATATATATATATATATATATTATAACCATATTAGGTAATTTCAAAAATTTTATTTAAGGAAATAATGAATATCATTAATAATAGTTCTATGTTTAGTTTAATAAAAATATATTATATGTTTATATGGACCAACATTTTTTCTTGTATATTTGAGAATCATTCTCATGATGACACGTGGCTACAAAAACGTGTTGTAATTTTTTTCAATTAATATATAGGGGATATTGTTTTCAATTAATTAAATGAGACTTCTTATTTATATAATTTTGTAATCATTTCTATTTTGTTATATAAAAAAATTTAACCATGGATCACAAAATTTCAATGTGAGATTTTGTAACAACTTTAGTCATTTATAATCGTTTAAAAAATTTCAAAGTTATACGAAAAAATCTAATTTTTAATATATAGTAATATAGTTGTTTAATTTATTTTAATAAGTTAAAACTTAAAAATACACTAATTTTTATCAAAATCTTTATTATTGAAAATCATTAATTGTCATATATTCTTTAACCATATTTGGCAATTCCGTTATTTTTATTTAAGGAAACAATAAAAAACATTAATAAGTCATTTATGATTAGTTTAATAAAAAACTTATTATATATTTAGATGGGTCAACATATTTTCTAAGGATTCTAAGAATGATTGTGGTGATGACACGTGGCTACAAAAAAATGTTGTAATGTTTCTCCTTTAATATATAGGGGATAACTCACATTTTTCGTTGTATGTGATTATTAGTTTAATTATTTTTTGATAAAGATATATTAAATCTATTTAATCTAAATATATGTTTGGGTTTAAGTTGTTTTTTTAATCTCCTAAATATAATTATCATTTAAAATCAATATTTATTATGTTTTGTTCGGTTAAATTTTTTGATGTTTTTTGTTTTTTGGTGATAACCGAAAATTAGTATTATTTGTATGTTTTCATGTTATGAATTTTAGATGTCGTGATGTCAAACTAATGGTTTCATATTATATTTTCTAAACGGACAATAGTTAAATAAAAAAATTATTAAGACAAATCATTTCACTACAATTTGGTCGGTAGTAAAAGAAGCATTAAGAAAATAATATTTCAACTTCAACAATTAGATACTTCAGTTGTGATGAATACTCAGTTATAAGGTTCTCACATCAAGGTGCACATGTGTATGTATGTGAAAGTATATAAAAATAGTTGATAAATATATAAAGATACTGTTAATTAATATTAAATAATATTTTTGTTCAATATAACACATGAAAGATAAAAAATTTAAAATAAAATTCATTAGAAATAAAATAGACCTATACATTAGTGAAGTTTTTCATATAAAAAATATAAAATTTTATCCGTAAAAATCGGTGGGCAAGGATCGAATATCCGAGTATTGAAGGCATTGTGTCAATTCGATTTTTAGCCACATAAATATTCTGTGATTCGGAAATCCGATTTTTTTTTTACAATTTTAAAGAATATCCAAGTTGATTCGTAAATAAAATAAAAATTTTAAAATGAATAAAAATATTTTATTGCAAAATAAACATTTTTCTAATTCTGATACCTAATATAATAAATTTAATACATAAATGTTTTTGTAAAACTTATATAAACTATAATAGATATAACATATATATATATATATATATATATTTCTTTACATATATGTATATATATGCATATAATAGAACAAATTGGATATCCGTTCATAAAAATATTGTATTTGTGATTTGCTTTCTTTTCGGATATTGTATTTTAGTATTTGATTGCTTCGTAGAGTTACGAATATCCATTTTCTTTTATTTCAAATGGATAATGAATTGAATCTAAATTTATGAATATGTTTCCAAGTTTTATCCATATATAATAAAAATAATATATATATATATATATATATTTAGTTTTCGATTCGTAATATGTTTTAATTCGAACAAAATAGTTCAGAGTTTTAATGGGCTAAGCATGTGAATTTTAAACTGAAAAAAAAAAATATAGTGTGAACATTAATGAATATAGTGTAATTGTGTCATCATATATATTATCAAATCTTTGTAAATCTAACACATGTCCATTATAGTGTGAATGTATTTTTTAGAATGATTCTTCGTGTAGAATCACCAGTAACCTAGTGGTCAAAGGTTTAATGGATTCTATACCAGATCTAGGGTTTGAACCTCGGACTATGCAATTTCTAGTATATAAAGGATATATTTTGATATTTAAAATTAGTTTTATATTTCTTAGAAGTATATGAATAGTTTTATTTTATAGCTTTTTGATAAAAGTTTAGTTAGTTTTTTCATTTTAAATATTTGATAATCATTTTTTAAATAAAGCCATACGTTATACTTTTGTGATTGTAACCAAAACGAACACATATTAAAAATGTTATTTATAGGAATAATATCGTCTTGATGTTGATGATTCATTAAACCACACTTCCTTGGAGAATCAAAAAGATTGATCTATGCAAATCCCAATGTCAATAAATGAACCAAAACTCAGACCATGTTCATCTGTTTCTTCTTTCCTTCATATCCAGTTTAACTTTTCTCCCAAGATTTTTCTCCTTCCTTCACTCTATATATACTCTTCATTACTTTTACACTCTTCTTCACAACTCTCTCTTCTTTCACCCACAAAAGGGTTTTTTTCCCCATCACATTCTATACCAAAGTTTCAACCTCTTCCTCTTCTCTCTTTATATTACAAACATAGCAAAAACACAGTGATCGTAGTAATGTCTGAGCTAAAGAGTAAGTTAAATAAAAGTCACTCCTTTACAAGAAAATGTGCTTCCTTGGTGAAGGAGCAACGTGCCCGTCTCTATATTCTCCGTCGTTGCGCTACCATGCTTTGTTGCTGGTACATCCATGGCGATGAGTAATAATGAGATGAATCTTTTACTTGATTATATCAGCTCCATGAGCACTGAAGCTCTCCTTTGGCTGCTTGGCATTTCGTACAAGAAACTTGATTTCTCTCTTTCTCAGATCTGTTCTGGAGATAAACCCTTTTATACTCCTCTCGTTTTTTAACCTGAAGGATCAAACTTTTAGGTTTTATTTTTTGGGTTTGCTTCATGGGCCAGAGAGAGAGAGAGACACACACACACACAAAAGATACTGATATGTAAGAAACTGAAGATTTTTGAAGTCCTTTGGTTGGTTTCACTTTGAGAGGAGAGGACTGTTTTGGTTTCATCAGTGATATTTCTTTCTGCACAATTTTCAGTTTCATTAATATTTTCTATGCATCATTTCCTTGTAAGAAAAATAAGTCTATATAGACAAAAATATTCTTCTGTACTATCTCAAAATTCTAAGAATACAACAAGAGCTTTCACTCTTCACCATCTAGAGATCCCAAATCCTACAGATCAAAGTTTTCATGGTTTAAAATTTCATGTCAATAATCACTAATGCTCAATCCAATCTTTGAAAAGCGACATCATGTAAATGGGAACATTGAGCGCTGCAATGAAAATGATCATCATGATTGTACGTGTCACTCTTTGGATCACTAGTTTTGTTCTTGATTTTGATGCTGATCTCATCAGAGAATCAGCTTAATTTCATTACATTTGAAGTGCTCTCTGCAGCGTTGTTTAAGAAGCTTATCACATGATTTGGCCACACAGGTCCTACGATCTTGAGGGTCATAGACGATTTAGTAAGGGTCTTTTTAGGATTTATTTTTTGTTTACAAATTTGGAACTTATGACAAGGACCGGCCCTGATTGGCTAGGGATGGAGAATAAGTGGTGTAGTTAAAAAATTAGATTCAAATATCTATAAATATGGATTTAGTAAATAATCAGTAAGCCAAGAACTCTATGATCAGGTACATACCACCTGTTGAGATGTGAAGTTAAGTTATGTCACTTGTGATAGACTCTAGAGGTGTTATGTACGTGGAGAACAGAGGAGGGAGATTTAATAATACAGAAGAGATACAGAAGGAGGATGGTCTAGAAGCAGGAATTGATGAGCTGGATTAATTAGACCAATCAGAAAGAGGAAGTCTTTGGTCCACAGTATTGGTTCGTTGAATAAAAAGAGAGGCAGAGTGGTTGTTGGGGTTTTACGCTAAGAATTTGAGAAAAGTTGATTATCAGAGAACTTGTCTCTGAATGGCTTAAGAACGAGGGCTCGTGAATTTGAAATTCCAGTCGATAATCAATGAAACAGAAGATTATTGCTTATCAACTTGCTTGACAGTTCAAGTTAATATTCACATGCCCCAAAAAAAGACCAACGAGAATTTTCTCACACATTTAGGAGCTATTTGTTTCATCATTTGTCTTTTTTATCTATATGATCTAATTATATGATTTATCCAAATGATCCATCTAGATATTATTGAGACTGTTTGTTTGTTAATCCAGATAAATTATCTAGATAAATCATCTAAATGTATTTATGTTTGTTTTTTTATCTCCATATCCATTTTCATTTAGATGAGTTTAATAAATAAATTACTATAATAATTTTGTTTAGATTTAAACCTATTTTATTTGTGTCTCGTTATAATATTTTTTTAATTATCTATATATAATTATTTTAAAAATGATTTTTTGTAAGAAATATGGTTTTAGGGTTTTGGCGGAAAAATATATTTTTGTGATTTTGACGGAAAAACATATTTTGTGATTTTAGAGGGAGAATGCATTTTGCGTGTTTGTGAGAAAATACGTTTTGTGATTTTGGTGGAAAATATATTGTTTATTTTAGTGAAAAAATGCGGCTTTGTTATTTTTCATGAGTGACAAAGTGATATTAGATTGTTTGTGATTTTTTGAATTATATAAAAGGTATAATAGATATTATATTATTTTAACAGAACCATCTCCATTAAAATGATCTAAACTGATTGGTGTAGATGAACTTTAAAATTAAAATTTTGATAATCATACAGATGAATTGTATTTTTAGTGTTTAAACAAACATGACCTTAATTGAATACATTGATTAGCCAGATACAGTAAAACTTCTATAAATTAATACTCTATAAATTAATAATATCTATAAATTAATAAATTTTACTGGTCCTAAATTGGGCCGGTGTAAAATATACCAAAAATCGATAAAATAATAAGATAATAATGTTTTTATAACTTTCATATAAATATTTAGTCCCATTAAAATCATAAATTAATAATTTATCTTTATATATTTTTATATAAGTACAAACTAAATATTATATTGTTGATTTTATATTCACAATGAAAATACATCTATTTTTCTTAAAATTTCAATATATTTTGATCATATTTAGTAAAATTACATCGAAAACCCAATAACAATTTTATGAAACATAAAAATATATTCCAAATAAGATAACAAAACAATATGAAAGTCAAATTTTATATACGGTAAAATCAAATATTTTCTTATTTTATAAACAAAAATATTCAAAAACAGAAAAAAATCTGAAAATGAAACTTTTGTAAATTAATAAAATTGTAAAGTCCCAACATTATTAATTTATAGAGGTTTTATTGTAAAATGTAAATTGGCATGCAAGTTTGTATTTCGTTGGTCGAAATATGAGAGCTCGAGAAAACAAAACACACATGATGAGAGATGCTCCAAAATCAAGTTATTAATTTACACCTTGCAAATCAATCACACGTACGTACGATAGTCATAATATTGGGTTCACGAGCTCATCCTCGGTAAACTATTTTATGCACTAGTAATCAATATATTTTATGCACTAGTAATCAATATATATATATATATGCACTACGAGAATTGGGTTCACGAGCTCATCCTCGGTAAACTATATACATTCAGAATAATAGTGTTTTTTTAGCATTTAAGAATAATAGTGTTACAATCTGGCTTTTCTTTTTCCTTGAAACAATCTGACATTTTCTTACGTGATCACTTGTACAATTTGATTACAGAAGAACGTAATACTATATGTTTTTCTATTTGCTTTTAAAATGTTATATATTTAAGTTGCGTAGAAGAAACCTACTTGTTATACAGAAATTACACGATAGCTTTATAAACGACGTTGCAAATTTGCATTTCTTTCGGCTTCCTCTTTACTTTAGATAAAATATAGATAAACATTATTTTCTTTCTCTTTCCATTTCTTTTGTATACAAGCAAAGTAAGTAAGTTGGAGATAAAATTGATAAATAACGAAAAGGAATATGATGGGACAATAAAAAGACCCCCAATCAATAAAAACCTATAGTGATATTCAGAGTGGTCTCCATAGTATGAAAGCTACCTTATTATTTTATTATTCTTTGTCACCTGAAATAAAATTCAAAATACGAGAGAAATAAAAAGACACAATCCTACATCAGCGCGTACGGAATGAAATCTACAGGCAACGTTATCATTAATTAACTTATTTACCATGGGACATACCATATATAATCATGAAAACAATTTGATTGGTCGCGAATAATTTTAAATCTGAAAGTAGAATAATACTGTAACCAACGGTCTTATTACTGAAAAGTAAACAAGGACAATAAACGATTAACTAATTTTGTTTCTATTTTTTTTCCTTGAAAAAGATTAAAAATATTATTTTCTTTAACATTAAAAACGGATTTTGAATTATACATATAAACAAGAAAACAAAATTTGTTTTTGCTATTTAGACTTCATGATTTTGATATTAAGCACTTTGTTAAATAATAAATTATATTGTATTTATACTTTTAAATATTGTATTTATTTATTTTGATTTAAGATATACTGTTACGGTTGATTATTTCCTTTTTTTTAAAAAAAATCCCTCTAATAATTAAGTATAGTTGCAATATTAGAATAATATAGGAATTATATTTAAAATAAAAAATAGATATAATATTTAAATTTGTATATAAAATTCTAAAATAACATTTTTATGTAATAAACAAAAAGTTAAAATATATTTTTGTGAAAATGGAAGGAATAACATTTTTGGATTTTCAAGTATGCTTGACAGCTTTACTCTGAAGAATCCAGTCAAGAAAAACTTTACTTTCCAAATAATATTATTATTTTAAATAAATAAAGAAGAAACACAAAAGTTTCTAAATTTCTCTTTTTCCTTTCTTTGTCACAAGACTACAGTTTTAGCAACTAGAGAGAGAGAGAGAAAGGGGAAGAAGAAGATGATGGAGAAGTGGGTGGTGGTGGTGGCTTTGTGTACAGTCTGCATTGTTGGCTTCGAGCTTAGATTCATCCATGGAGCCACTGATGCATCAGACAGTGAGTTTCCTCTTCTTCACTTTTGATTTTAAGCTTAATGGGTTTCTCAAAGTCTCCATCTTTTTCGTATATCCCTTCACTTTCTCTAGGTTTCTCAAACCTTATTTCCTATGTTGTTCTGTTCTCTCTGTTTTTATTCTCTAACGATTTCAAGATTATTTGGTATTGGAAGTAATAAGGTTTTGAATTAAAGGATTTTTTTTTTTGTGAGTTGTAATTTTTTTATTATTTTGAAATAAAAAAATTATTGCAGCGTCAGCATTGAACATGTTGTTCAGCAGTATGCATTCACCAGCACAGTTAACACAGTGGAGTGCATCAGCTGGTGATCCTTGTGGCGAGAATTGGAGAGGCGTTAACTGCTCTGGAACACGAGTTACTCAAATGTTACTACTCATCTTCTTTTGTATTTTAGTTAAGCTTTTTAATACATATGGTTTAACATTAAACTTTTGTTATACCTTCTTTTGCAGCAAGATATCAGGTCTTGAGCTCTCTGGAACACTTGGATTCATGCTTGATAGATTGACTTCTCTTACCGAACTGTAAGACCAATCTGTTAAATGATCTTAACTGTATGTTTTTTCTTTCCTGTTTGACTTATGAAATCTTTGATGAAAACTTACAGTGATCTAAGCAGTAATAATCTTGGAGGTGATTTACCATATCAGTTTCCTCCAAATCTGGAACGATTGTAAGTTTCATTTCTTTAATTTTTATTTTTTTGCTAACTTTATGCATGTGTTTTTGAGTTTATAATCTTGATTGTTTCAGGAATCTTGCGTTCAACCAATTCACTGGAGCTGCTCAATACTCAATTTCTCAGATTGCACCACTTAAGTATCTGTAAGAAATTGCTTCACTTCACTTTTCTATAGACATATGTGTGAATATTTGTCTTTTGCCAAAAAACAGCAATCTTGGTCACAATCAGTTTAAGGGGAAAATAGCTATCGACTTCTCCAAGCTCACCTCTCTTACAACCTTGTAAGATCATAGAGTGAAGATTGTTCTCTCAAGTCTTAGTCTTAGTAAATTATATATGACAAAAGTTCATGTGTGTTTCAGGGACTTCTCTTTCAATTCTTTCACGGATTCTCTACCGGGAACTTTTACCTCTCTTACAAGTTTGAAATCAGTGTAAGCATCCGATTTTTAAGCTCTCCATAGATTTTCAAAGTGTATCAGCTACTAAACATGTTGGATATTAACTTGTGACAGATACCTTCAGAACAATCAGTTCTCAGGAACAGTTGATGTCTTAGCCGCTCTTCCTCTTGAGACTCTGTGAGTAACCTAACCTCATCACACATCAAACTGGTTTTTCTTTCCATTAACAATGTTTTTTCTTGCTAAATGGTCTTCAGGAACATTGCAAACAATGATTTCACTGGTTGGATCCCCACTTCTTTAAAGAGCATTGATTTGATGTAAGCTCTCATTTGCTATTTTTAAATTTTTTTGTGAACCTTTGATCTCAATTTTCTTGTTCTTGAATACAGAAAAGATGGTAACTCATTCAGTACTGGACCTGCACCTCCACCACCACCTGGTACACCTCCTCTACCACCAACACCACCACATGGTACACCTCCAACTCATGGCACACCGAGCCATAAATCCGGAGGAGGTACAAACCGTTCCGCTGGTGATTCCACAAGCAATGGAGATTCCAAGAAATCAGGAATAGGAGCTGGTGTTATAGCAGGCATAGTCATTTCAATACTAATCGTTACAGCACTTGTGGCTTTCTTCTTGGTCAAGAGAAAAAAATCAAAGAGATCATCACCATCCATGGACATTGAGAAAACCAATAACCAGCCTCATATGGTTGCAGAGAACAATTCTATTCTTCAGAGTTCTTCATCAGTTGAGACAAAGAAACTTGATACTTCCTTGTCTATGAATCTCCTGCCTCCACCAGCTGATAGACACAAATCATTTGATGATGAAGATGCGACAAGAAAGCCTATTCTTGTCAAGAAATCCACAGTGGTGGTTCCTTCTAACGTGAGAGTTTACTCAGTTGCTGATCTCCAAATTGCTACTGGCAGTTTCAGTGTTGATAATCTTCTCGGAGAAGGGACTTTTGGACGAGTGTACAGAGCTGAGTTTGAAGATGGAAAGGTTCTTGCTATAAAGAAGATTGATTCCTCTGTTCTTTCACATGACACGACTGATGATTTCACTGAAATAGTATCGAAAATCGCCGTTTTGGATCATCCAAATGTGACAAAGCTTGTTGGTTACTGTTCTGAGCATGGACAACATCTCCTGGTCTATGAGTTCCACAGTAAAGGATCGTTGCATGACTTCTTACACTTACCGGAAGATGATAGTAAAGCACTGGTGTGGAACTCACGAGTCAAGATCGCTCTTGGGACTGCACGCGGATTAGAGTACCTGCATGAAGTTTGTTCACCATCTATAGTTGACAAGAACATCAAATCATCCAATATTTTACTTGATTCAGAGCTGAATCCTCACTTATCAGATTCAGGTCTCGCAAGCTTCCTCCCCACAGCTAATGAGGTTGGATAGATATACAAAACTCTTCTCCACACACTTTATTAGCCTTATTTTGGTTTGTTTATATCATCATTCTGGTATTCGTGTAGTTACTAGACCAAATCGATGAAGGGTATAATGCACCTGAAGTATCAGTGTCAGGTCAATACTCTTTGAAGAGTGATGTATACAGTTTTGGAGTAGTGATGCTTGAACTTTTAACAGGGAGAAAACCATTTGACAGGTAAAAAATGATCATTGCTAGACTTGGTTTAGAGATGAGGAATGTGTTTTCTGAATTTTATAACTTTGAGCAGTACAAGGCCAAGATCAGAGCAGTCATTGGTTAGATGGGCGACACCACAGCTTCATGATATTGATGCTTTAGGCAAGATGGTTGATCCAGCTCTTGAAGGGCTTTATCCTGTTAAATCTCTTTCTCGGTTTGCAGATGTTATTGCTCTCTGCGTTCAGGTAAACATAATGACTATTTATTATTAGTAACTTGCAAATCAAGAATCTTTGATTTTAACAGATTTTAGGGTTTGGTGTTTGTAATAGGCGGAACCGGAGTTCAGACCACCAATGTCTGAAGTTGTGCAGGCATTGGTTGTGTTAGTGCAGAGAGCTAACATGAGCAAGAGAACTTCCAAACGTGCTGGTAGTGCCGACGCAACAAATGATTACATGTAAACTCATGGTCGAAGAGAAGAAAGGAACACTTGAGTCTGTTGTATGAAGTCACAAAGACAGTAACATACAGAGCTGTTTCCCTTTTACATTGATTTCGATTGGGTTTGGTTAAATTCTTGTGAATGATGATGATTGACTTTGATAAAAAAGTAAAACATTTATGAAGTAAGAAAGTATCAGACATAACTGGATTAAACAAAACGATTCTTGCAAAACAGAAAGAAAAAGACAAACAAACAATGTTAGAGTTCTCTCACTCTCGATCTCACTAGTTGTAGACCATATACTTGGGAGTTGCACTGAACTTCTGATAACCTTTGATGACTTTGTTCACTGCATCCAAAAAGTCTTTCTCAGTCACTGTCTTTCTCCTAGCTCTGATTGCATACATTCCAGCTTCAGTGCACACACTCCTGATATCAGCTCCTGCAAGAAGAAGAAAGATTCACAAAACCACAAATCAGAAACCAAAAGAAAAGAGTGTATACCACAAATGTTTACTGGTTATTTACCGGTTGAGTTTGGACAGAGGCGAGCAAGGAGTTCAAAACGGATGTCTCTCTCGCAGTTCATGGTTCTTGTATGAATCTTAAAGATCTGTGTTCTGCTCTCCAGATCAGGCAAACCAAACTCCACCTTACGGTCAAGACGTCCAGGACGTAAAAGAGCAGGGTCCAGCGTGTCAGGCCTGGAGCACATACAGAAATAACCAATGAGTCAACAGTAAAATTGTGTAGTTTACTTAATACTGGTGATGAGATTGTGTACTGACCTGTTCGTTGCCATAAGAACCTTGATGTTACCACGTGCATCAAACCCATCAAGCTGATTCACAATCTCAAGCATAGTACGCTGGACTTCGTTATCACCTCCTACACCATCGTCAAATCTTGCACCACCAATGGCATCCACTTCGTCAAAGAACACAATGCAAGCTTTTTTGGACCGTGCCATCTGCAAAGCGAGTATTCTAATTAACGTTGCAGAAAAAAAAAAACTCAGAGGGCAAGAAGTAATGTTGACAATTAATTACCTGAAACAGTTCACGAACCATCCTAGCTCCTTCACCGACATACTTTTGAACAAGCTCACTGCCGATAACTCTGATAAAGCAAGCATCGGTTCTGTTGGCAACAGCTCTAGCCAAAAGGGTTTTACCGGTACCAGGAGGACCATAGCAGAGAACTCCCTTGGGAGGATCTATTCCAAGCTTCACAAACTTTTCTGGGTGAAGCATTGGCAGTTCAACGACCTACAATCAACGGAGACAACAAAACTCTTAACATTTTCTCTTTTCATAAAAAAACATACCACAACAATAAGCTCATTAACGAAAGAAGATAAGGACACATGATCGTAACGAAGTTCAACATACCTCTCGCATCTTCTCAATCTGCTCCTTGCAGCCACCAACATCATTGTAAGTAACATCAGGTTTCTCTTCGACAGTCATCATGGTGACACTAGGATCGATCTTTGGAGGTAGAGGAATCTGAATTTGATACTTATTCCTATCAACTCTGCAAATACAAATCAAAAGCGTTAATTTTATTTTTTGTAAGTTATCAACCATATGATAGAAAACAGAAGGAACTGATAATAAAACCAGAGAGAATATCAGTTCACATACCCAACTCGCATGCCTTCTTCAATATCAGTAGGAGAAACTCTATCGCCAAGACCAACGACAAACTACAATCATGGATCAAAACAAAACCAGTTAAGTCTACATAAAACTGGTTATGCAGATCATCCTTGGAAATGGAAGTGAATGTACCTTAGCAATCTGTTTGACATTAATGACGTACTTGGCGTCTTCAGTGTTTGGACTAATGATCTTTGTGCATCTAGCAACCTGGAGAGTAATTAAAAGTCACCGGTTAAAGAAGCATAATAGAGAGAGAAGTAAATTGCTAAGAAAGAAAGGTTACCTGAAGAGGTTGCTCTTCTTGCATCATCTGTTTGTCAGAAACGAGATCCCATTGACTGGGAGGAGCTAAACCAGTATCAGACTCCTTGATACCTGCAACGAAAGCTCATCAAGGCTTATCCTTTTACTCATACTAAGCACTATCAAAGTAAGCCAAACGCTTTAAACGAGAAAGAATGTGTTAAGACATACCACAGAGATCGTTGATCTTCTTGGCGAGGTCCTTGATTTCTTTCTCAACTCTCTTTATAGGTGCAGAGTAAGGCCCTAACCCCTATCAATATTCATCAATTATCAGTAAAATAAACACTGAGAATCCAAACTACACGTGTACGTCAGGATCGTGAGCTAATTCGTAAGCATAAAGAACGAATCCATTAAACTAGTTTCCAACGAGACGAACCTAGAAAATCGATAAACCATAAGCTAACAACAAATCTTAAACTACCATGAACTCTTCCGAAACCTAAAAGCTACAGCAGATCCGTAATCGAGACTATTCGAATCCGCAATCGAAGTTAGTAGAGCTTACGTAAGTCTTGAGGAGAGCGATATCATCTTCGTCGAGGGGGCGAGGATTCTTCTCGTCTCTGATCTCATCTTCAATGTCTCTCGTCATCTTCTTCGCTCGCAGATTTCAGAGAGAAATGCGATTTGAGTATTATAGCCAAACTTGTCTTGCCCAAGAGGAAAGCTTTTTTTTTTTGTGACAAAGAAAACGAAAAGAAAAAGAGCAGAGCTCTTCTACTGTGTATATAGTGGGCTTAAATATGGGCCCATTGTATCGATATGAGACTAAAATGGGCCGGAACTCGCGAACCATCCGCGGACCGAAACTTATATATTTTACAGAAATTATTTTACATAATCAATGATTGGCCTGGGCATATTATCTATAATCTAGAACCGAATCCGAACCCGAACTGAAATACCCAAATCCGACCAGTTATAGATCAATCAAAATATCCAATCAGTTTTGATATTGTGATACTTTGGTTATCGTATGGGCTCGGTTTATTCTGAAACCTAAATTAGAATCTGAAATAACCGAAGTGTGTATTTATGTAGATAAGTATATATATGTATTACATGAAGTCAACAATCTCCAAGACAGATTTTGTTATTTCCAAAGATTGAGAGACATGTTTCTTAGTTCTTATCATTTCATCTTACTTAACAAAGTTTGTTTTGCTATGATTATATATTATGTGAGTTTTCATATTTAATTTATCATTGTGATCAATTTGTAAACATTTGTCTAATGTTATCATTTAATAACATAGAAGACACGACAATTTCATTAATTTCTACATATTTATAAATCTTCAAATCTTGTTTTTACTTCGTTGGCGCCATAAAAACGAGTATCAATAAATCAAATCCGAACAACTGTAATTCATAAATTTAATTTAAGTGTCTTATGTTTATTTGTTTTTTTTTTTTAATTTTATTTTAGTTAATCCGAAACCTATCACACTAAAACCTGAACCCAAATGATATTCGGTAACTTCAGTATAATCCAAACCCAAACCAAAACCGATGTGTTATCTCCGATCCCGATCCGAAATGGCAAATTTTATGAAAGATTAAATTTCTGTCGTTCTTTCCTTTTTTATGTTCTTGTAATTTGAGAGAATCTAATCTATTAAAATAGAGTCATTCTTTTTATCTACTGATACAAGTTGTCATTTAAATTTGGACTCTTTCTAGAGTGTTACAAATAATACAAGTCATATAGTTAATTAAACCGTGTTAATTAAATTAAACCGATGATTATTTATAGGATATAGTGTTGGGCTTACTTTTGTTTTTAGAACAAATTATATGGTTTGGTTTTTGGGCTTGGTATTAAGGAAAAACTCCAAAACATTGAATTAATTTTCCATTTTAATGGATAAAAAAATCAGTTATTATTTTCAAGTCCAAAGGGTATTTAATATTTTTAAAGAAATTGTCTATTATTAATCACTTATTTAAATCATGTACTTTAAAACATGTTAATTTTTTTTTTTTTTTAAATAACAATCACTTTGTTTTGATAAATTTCAATGGTAACTTTTAAATAATTTATTGTTTTATTTCTTTTAAATAATTTACTGATTTTTAAAAAAAAATGTAAAGCAAAACCAAAAACCAAATATAAAAACTAAAATCCAAAACCAAAAATGAAAACAGGTTATCTTTTTTGCTTTTATTTATTTACAAAATAAACTATTGCAAATTTCTTTAAAAAAATTTTTGTCATCTTTTCAGTTTTAAATTAGATGTTTGATTATTTGGGATTTGTTTGTTAGTAATTTCAGTTCAAACTAACTCAGCGGGTCTAAAAATTAAAAACCCAAATCAAAAGCTGAAAATCAAAAATAGAAACTTAAAAACTAAAAACCAAAAACCAAAATCTAAAAATAAAAACTGAAACTAAGAACTACTGAATAACAATCATCACAACAAATTTTGGTGAACTGATTTTATCCTAAAACATTCTTTAAATTAATATAAAACTCAATTATATAAATTTTTAATCATAAAAAAATTTTCGCGCTCAAAATCTAGTAACAAGCTTATTGTTATGTTTATTTGTTCCTTTTTTGTAGTGTACAAAAATGAAAATTCAGCTGCTTCCGGGTAACCAAAGATCTTTTCAAAAGTTAAAACGAATCAAAACACGGAGAAATAATTGGAGGGTAAAGTTAGTTCCCAAACATCTAAAACAATTGTTCCAAGAAAATGTGACAAAACGAGTGTTAGACTAGATTGCGATATTTAAGAACATCGATCTTATTGAGATGGAACAGTTTGCAAATCTCTACTATGGTCTCCTCATCAAGCCCTTCCTCGCTAGCTTCACGAAGTAGCTTGTATAACTCTTCTGACGGCAACAAAACCTGTATCATGAGAAACAGAGACAAAATAAGAAACACGAAGAAACCATTTGAGTTGTTTTGTCAAGTATTAACAGCTTACACATGTGGGAGATTGAGCCTCTTGTTCCGATTTGTTGTTCTTGTTAGCGCTTTCATCTGCATCATCAGTTTGGTTTGGCATTGGAGTTTGGGGATTTGAATGATCTGAGAGGAGCTTAAGCAGCTTCTCACTTCCCTGCAACGGCGATTTTGAGTTTATATAAAACCCTTTATGATAATGAAACTATGTCAAAGTAGACATCACAGACCTGAAGAGCTCGCCAGTGGGAATATGTGCGGAATAAGACCCAGAAGAATGGTATGTTTGGTAATGGCAATACCTAAATGGAACAAAACAACAAAGACTTTGTTGGTTACACAGAGACTTCGTAAAAAAACAAAACCGAGTTGCTAAGGTTTTAATGTCCATACCGTAAATGCAGTGGTCAATGGAAGCAAAGTTACTGAACCAATTAGGTACTTCTTGTGCAGGATTGTTCCACTACAGAGAGATCAAAGTTACAAACATTCATGTCAGAAGAAACAGAGACTCTCAACCCATAATAACTCAAGAGACAAAACAAGTTACCTCATAGCAATGTGGCGTAGTCTTCTGCGTACAAGTCTAGGATCTAAACTGGAACATTTGATATAGATTAGCGTAAAACCGTAACCAGTCCAACATACTACAAGAACTCAAGAAGAGTAAAAGAGAGTTAAAGAACCTTGGAGGACAAGAGACTTGTACGGAAGTGACCTCCTTAGATATAGACTTCAAGAAAATCTCAGACGGCTTAACACGAGCCAGAAGCTTCAACCCTAACCTATACACCCAACCCCAGAGACCACAAGTTATATCATTAAGCCTATTAAAACATAAAACAAAAGCCAAAGCCTCAAGAAATGTCTCAAAAACAAAAAAGGTTGAGACTTTACAAACCCATGAATCTTGTTCTTCATTGAACCTTCAGGTGCTATCTCAAGACCCATCCAAGCTTTATTCATCTAAAACCATTACAACAACAACAACAACTCATAAAAAGACCATTTTATCAATCAGAAACAAAACAAAAGCTTATTGGTCACAAACTTTATCTACACTAATAGACAGCTAAAAACCTCACTAGCCGCCACATAAACAACACACGGGTAAGTCCACTTTTTATATAAAGGAGGAAACTTCGAAACTGTATATACCTTGTCAGAGATGAAATCGACAAGAAGCTCAGCGTTGGCATTTAAGGGTTTAGATTCAGATGAAATCTTCTTCCATAAACCTCGTAGAGTGGTCGGAGTAACACCGGAGGGCGATTGAGCAGCGAAAGGGTCAACGGATCTGCTGAAACACCACTTCCTCCCTTTAATCGGGAAAACAACCAATCTCGCTCTCATGATGATCAACACACTTCAAAGCGAGTCAAAAGGAGAATAAGAGAACAAGCGGAAAAAAGGTCTGATCTTTAGTTAAGGGTTTTTGTCAATCTGTCATGTGGGTATTGCTTTACACGACGTGGGTTTTGTATATTGTAAGAAAAGGTCGAAACTTTTAAGGTTTTATTATCGACCGACAAAGCAAAGACTAGTACTTCACGAGGAAAGGCGAAGAAGCGGCGGCGCGTCTCTTGGCATATCTATACACACTATCCTCATAAATGGACAAAATGTATATATATATATATACATACAGAAACATAAAAGGATGTATGTAATACAATAAACCGTAATTTTAAAATGTGTTTCAAAAAAAAAAAAAAACCGTAAATCCTGGAATTTATATCTGAACCAAATTGTAAATTACTTGAAAGCATTTTGTGAGATGATATTTTAGGGTTCGGACATTATCTCAATCCGATCAAACCTTAAATTCAAACATGTACCAAAAAATGAAAAGTAAAAAAAAAAACTCGAAAAACCTGCCATAAAAATTCAAATTTGTAACTTAAATAAATTCTTCGAATATCAGAAAAAAAAACAATCTAACCCGAAAGTATTACTAGTATATCCTATATAGATCTTACAAAAGTTACAAAATCCACCTGAATCCGAAATATTGTTATCAATTCGATCCAAACATATATAAAATTCAAGTAGGACCTAAAAAGCTGAGCTCGAACGCCCTGACCTAAGAATTGATATGATAATGACACATTAAGCAAATAAACAAATGGTTAGTGCTTAATTTTAAAGCATAGCCATTTGGACAAGTGATAGAAATTCACACATCACTGAGACTCAAATTATATTAGAAGGAACTGTATCAGATGGCATCATACCAGCAATGGTAGTGTGGCTTTATTGTTTAATACACTAATAAACTATGCACAACAAACCACAAAAACAACAGAATTAGACTGTTTGTATATGATGATGAGAACTCACAAAAAGAAGTGAGATTGTGTTCCTAATCTATTCATGATCGGCTATAAAATTAGGCTGCTCGTTTTGACAGAGATACTCATCGCAAACCGAAGCAGTTCCCCAGTCTTTTCTGAGCCTAAGGATATCCTCTGTAAAAGTAGAACCTGAGGCACCAATAAACACGCTTGACATTGCACATATAGTCTTGTCCAACATTGCTTCCACCTTTAAAAAAAAGTGGGAAAATCAAAGTTATGATTCTATTCATTCAAATCCTCAAATATGAAGAAGGTAAGAGAGGACTGGAGATGTTACTTGTGAGTCGCCTTCAAGACCATGTCTGTACAACAATGCATCCCATTTCTCAGCTGAGTCACGAGGTGGTCGCTTCACGAGTGGAACAGTCTTTCCATTTATGATCAACAGTGATTGTAGCAGACCAGTTTCGCTTCCAGCTGCATCGGTAGAGAGGTAGATAACCGGTGCGTCGACCTTCTCAACCAGACGAGTGATACAGTGAGCAGCTTGAGGAATGGGGTAAAAGCAACTTGGATTCTTGGCATTACTGAACACAAGAAGAAAATTACTTAGCAAGGTTCCTGATTCTTATCTAACATTCAGCAACTTCTGACCACACTACCAGGAAACTTAGAGGAGTGAAATCAAGAGGAGATTTTAATTTTACCATAAATTGATACCATTTTTCAAATCTAATTTTAAAGATGATCATTTTCATAAATACCTGAAAATACTAAACTAACCTTGATTGTGGTACTAAACCTAAACAATAATCACTAAACCGTAATGTTAGCATACTTTTTGACTGAATGTATATTGAAAAATGGTATCCAATTAATGGTATTTTACGCAATTTCTCTAAAATCAAACATATAGTTCTCACTTTCAGCTAACATATACTACATCACAGCCTATAGAGCAATCAAAAGTGTGGAAAAATTGGACCATACCAGAACTGCAAGAACCCATGCCTACGAAAATGAAGAGCAACATAGTTCCTCCCAAGAAAAGTCTGGATAAACCTCTGCGCAGTGAGCAATATCAACCGGTTCGGTTCAACCAAAGTCTTGCACTTATGAGCCAAAGGACCACCAGGCTGCATCACCCACTCTCTCTCAACATTAGCATAAAACACATCACCAATCGCAATAACATCCTCATCAGATCTAAAACTAGCCTCCACTTCCTCAGCTGTCTTGTTACTCGGCCTCGCGATATCTTCCTCCTCCCACGGCGAGTCCACTTTCCCTCCGATAGTAATCCCCAACGCTTTCAGCTTTGCAAAATGCTCTTTATCTACATAACACGGCTCCGGTTTGGAGAAGTAGCATATGAATCTATTGATATGAACATGATGGTGATGTTGCTTCTTCCTGCTCTTCCAAAACTCCTCAAAGGAAACCACAACCTTCCTCCCCACACAAGTATTGATCCTATCGATATCGATGATTCTACTGTAATGATAATCAAATCTATGACTAGGGATCACAAGTACTCGTTTCAGTAACGCTGCGAAGAACATATGCTTCTCAAGACAGATCAAGTGGTTACTCATCTGACCAGACAAACAGACAGCGAATAGGAACTTATCCCCCCTCGGTTTCCATTCAATCGTCTTCCTCCCCGACAACTTCTGATCAACTCTCGAGCAATGTGAACCACCGTAAAGACTGAGACTTTCGGTTTTATGAGGAGACAGTAACGCGTTTTGGATCTGTCTGTTTAATGAGATTTGTCGGAAAACAGCAGCTTTCATGTCGGAGATCGATAGAGTTCGGTTCCATAGAGAGGAGAGATCGGTTTCTTGCTTCCTGAGGAGATACAGAGCTTGGAGATCCGGTTCTTGAGTCCGACCCGGTTCATGATTCGGCCGGTAAACGGAATCTGGAACGGAGAAGTAGTTTGTGAGATCGGTGGATAGGTAAAGGAAGACGAGGAGAAGAGGGAGGAAGATGACAATGCACTGTCGTTTTGTGAGGTTGAGCTTGAAGTTTCGTCGTAAGCGTGATCGGAGAGACTCCACGTCGAAGGTAGGTGGTGGTGGTGGTTGCTGGGAAGACGGAGGGATCTCGTCATTTTCGTCGAGTAGGTTTTGGAGATCGTCTTCTTCGTTAGGCGATGAGGATGAAGAAGACGAAGAGGAGGAATGTCTCTCCATTAGTGAAGCGTCGCAGTCGTTGCCGGGAATAAACCCGGAACTGCTGACCCATGTAGTACTAGACTTTGTTCAAGATCCGACCCGGTTCATATACCACGTGGCTTTTCTTAATCCACACTTAAAGATGTCAATCATACGGCGTCGTTTTTGAAGTAAGATTTATGCAACGCCCTTTTAGTCGGGTAAGTGGTTTGTCCAAGAAAATAAAACAATCAGGATTACTCCGTGTGGCATTTCATGATTTACACGACGCCGTTTGATGGCCCAGCAGAGGTAAAGGCCCATTAGCGCACTAATTTGTGATACGTGCAAGATTACATGAGGTGGCGGTTTATGATTCGCCTTCAGCCAAACTAATACGACGCCGTTTGGATATCTCAAGAAAAGTTACGGCCCATTAGCCCAATAACGTGTCATACGGGTGGGGTTATTAGAGCAAACCGGGTCTCGTTATCTTCCGTCTCCTGGTTGCTGCGTGAAAGCCAGACAAAAGTATCTTGGTTGAAGTTTTGCTATTTTTTTTGTGTGGCTTATCCTTCTTGTCTCTCTGCAAAAACCCACACGCTTTAGCAGCGGAACATAAATCTCTGATTAATGTATAGTTTCGTATAATCTTATTCTGGTCGTGTCGCGAAGAATAAGAGAGAGTTTCGAGTTTCTCCTTGTCTGAATGAGCTCCCAATGCCTTCTTTAGGTACCTTCTCTGGTAAATTTCGAAGATTCTCCCTACATTTTATCATGCGTTGATGAAATTACTCATAGAGTCATAGTTTTGTTTGGTTACTTTTATTTAGAATCCTACTTCAATGTTATTGAGACTCTCTCTCTTACCTCAATCTCTTCTCAAGTTTGTTTATTGTCTATTGGATTTCATTGAGTGACAATTCATTGCATTTGCAGTCTTTATGTTTGAGAAAAAGCCAAGCTTTTAAAAATTTAAAATGCATATGAGAAAAAGACTATTCCATTGCATTGTTTGTAGAGAATGTTTACTTGTGTTTTCTCCTGTGTTCTAACTTCTAGAGATGGTTCTTTTGTTTGATCACTTGTTTTGTCCTTAATTTGGAATTAAAAATGCATATTTTCCTTAAGTTTCTCTGGATATTTCCCTGCTAAGCTTATCTGCTTAAAGTACTGTCTAAAATCTGAGAAAAAGCTAAGCTTTTAAAAAAAAAAAAAAAAAAACATATTACATAGTTACTGCTTTGTTAAATGCGTATGAGAGAAGAAGAAAAAGACTTGCTCTGCATTGTTTGTAGAGAGTGTTTACTTGTGTTTTCCACTGTTCTTTACCTCCTGGAGATGGTTCTCATTTGTTTTGAGATAACACTGTTTTTAATTCTTGCAGATATTACTACTATCCAACCTTCCTTGCAACCTCATCTTGTTCCATTGGGGGCTCAGAGTATCATCCATGCTAAAACCCTACCTAATCCATGGAGACAATCCAGTTTCTCCAAGAGTTTGAAATTTTACGCAGGCGGCCATCTTCATGTACCAAGAGGCAGGCTCATTATTACTGCAGTGGCCACTGTTGAAACCAAACATCCTGCTCAGAAAGAACACCAACAAAGCTATTCCTTGTCTTCTGATGATGGAGAAGCGGTGGATGACAGAGAAAGACTAAGAAGGATGAGGATCTCCAAGGCTAATAGAGGGAACACTCCTTGGAACAAAGGCAGGAAGCATAGTCCAGGTGGGTTGTTTTTGCTTTGACATTTACTCAGCAATCTATCTAGATTTGCGTCTAGTTGGTAAACATTATACTAATTGTGCTTTTGTTTTTATTTATGCAGAGACTCTACAGAAGATTAGAGAAAGGACAAAGATTGCAATGCAAGATCCTAAGGTGATGTCATGTAAGAATGTTTATATATGTCTCCTTAGAGGAGTTGCCCATAGTAACTCTTACGTATTGTAAAAGATTCTACCCTTGTGTTATTCTAGTCTTGAGGTAACTTATGTTTGCTCTTTGCATCAGATTTTTTCAATCCCTCATAGAACCTTTTGTCTCCTTTTCCTTTGACAGATCAGGATGAAGTTATCAAATCTCGGACACGCGCAAAAGTAAGTACTGTTTTGTTGTTTTGTGCTTTTTTCACTTGATGGAGCTTTTGGTTTTAACTTGCGTGATTTGTAACAGCGAGGAGACACGGTTGAAGATAGGGGAGGGAGTGAGGATGCGGTGGGCAAGGCGTAAGGAGAGAAGAAAAGTGCAGGAGACCTGTCATTTCGAGTGGCAAAACTTGTTAGCAGAAGCTGCTAGAAAAGGACACACAGACGACGAACAAGAGTTTCAGTGGGATTCTTACAAGATCTTGGATCAGCAGAATCAAATAGAATGGCTTGAAAGTATAGAGCAGAGGAAAGCCGTTAGAGCAGCTAAAGGTAACAGAAGAGCTCCAAAATCTCCTGAACAGAGAAGGAGAATCGCTGAAGCAATAGCTGCTAAATGGGCTGATCCAGTAAGTTGTGTGTTTTGTAATATGATCACATCAAACTTGTTGTTCTTTAACTTGGTTTTGGTTTTGGTTTCTCTTGTCAGGCTTACCGTGAAAGGGTTTGCTCTGGCTTGGCTAAATATCACGGTATACCTGATGGTGCTGAGAGGCGTCGTAGAAGACCAAGTGGGACTGGAGAGCCTAGAAAGAAGAATCCTACACCGAAAACTACAAGAGATTCAGAGACTGTTCGCAAAGTTCAAGTAGTGAAAGTAAGGAAGCGCAGAACACCTGTGTATAAAGATCCTTTAGCGAGTTCAAAGCTGGAAATGATAAAAAGCATCAGAGCAAAAAGAGTTGCAGAAGAGTCTAAGAAGATGGATGCTGTGGAACGAGCAAGGTCAGTAACTGTTAATTATTCTCTTGTTTTGGAATTGTAACAAAGAAAAGTAATCTCTTTCTTTGTCAGGCTGTTGATCTCTGAAGCTGAGAGAGCTGCGAAGGTTCTTGAGATTGCTGCTATGACAAACCCTGTTGCTCAAGCATCTTTATTAGAGAGTAAAAAGCTTATAGCAGAAGCAACACAACTGATTGAATCCTTAGAAATTAGCCATGCATCTTCAGATGAAGATGGGACACAAGACACAGACCATCAAGAACAGCCAGGAGAAGTAAACGGAACACACACATTCCCTATCAATGGAGAGAGTCTTCACTTGAACTTGAGATGTAGCGATTTGCCGACATTCAACATAGAAGGTGGTAAAACACATGGGATGATTCCACAGCCAAACGGAACCACAGTTGATCAACCACCTTCAGAGTCTAATGGAGCTAACAAACTTAGTGAGAGTCCTCATCTTCCAAATGGTTCTAACGTTTGCCATGAGGTGGAAGAAAAGGCTGAATGTTTGGAATCAGGGAATGTAACTAAGAAGTGGGTTCGTGGGAGGCTCATAGAAGTCACAGAAGCAGCCTAAACTAGTCTTTATCAATTGGTGATGAGGTCATGTTGTAATGATTTAGCAGAGAAAAAAAAAACATATTGTTCAATTAGTGATTTTAAAATTTCGGCTTCTTCTATGGTCTCGTGCTTGAGAGAAGCAGTTTCCAGTTTGAGATGTGGCAGTTGTATCTATGATGATGACTCAATTGTATGTCGAGTTTCAGGGTTAGTAAACAAATTATCCATAGTTTTTCCATTATCATCGAAGTAATATTCGATGCATATTTTAATTTAATTTTTTTTATATTTAACCATTTTAGTTAATATATTTACATGTTAGTAAAATTTATAAAACATTAAAAGACAATAATATTTGTAAGAATTTTAACCAAGCTTTTATTAATAAAATAGTTATAACTTATAAGGTACAATATTACTAGGTGTTTTGCACGCACATGCGGGCATAATTTCTGTGCAATTTATTATTATTCTATATTTTATTTAATTCAAACCAATATAATAAGTTATGATTTATGTTTTAAAATTAACTATAAATGACAACACTCACATAACAATATATTTTTAAAAATATATTTTTACAAATGTGTTGCTTTAATTTGTTTAATTATAATTTTTTCTATCTTAATTTTTTATTTCTATAGTAAAAATATATTTTTAAGATAACAATATAATACATAAGAAGTATCTTATTTTCTCAAAATATAACTTTTTAATAGAAGTTCGTTTTTATTTATAATAAATTTTATATGAAATTATTAAAAATATATTTTACAAATGTGTTGCTTTAATTTATTTAATTATAATCTTTTCTATCTTAATTTTTTATTTCTATAGTAAAAAATATATTTTTAAGATAACAATATAATACATAAGAAGTATCTTATTTTCTCAAAATATAACTTTTTAATAGAAGTTCGTTTTTATTTTATAATAAATTTTATATGAAATTATTAAAAATATGACAAATAATCATAATTATCTAAATCATGGAGAAATTACAAATCAGATAATTCACTTAGATTTTATAATAGAAAATATATATTCAAGATAACAATCTAATACATAAGAATTTTTTTAAAAAAAAAAAATCTAGTATTATTAGTATACATTCGTTTTGTTATTTGATAAATTATATATGAAATTATTAAAATATGATAAATAAGCAAAGTATAAAACCATGGAGAAGTTGATAAATCAGCATTGATTTCTTTATATTTAACTATTAATATTTTAACTTAATTTTTAATTTTTATGATAAAAAATAATATTTTATAGATAACAATATAATAGATAAGAATTATCTTATTTTCTAAAAGTGTAATATTATTGATAGTGGTTCGTTTTTATTAAATAATAAATTGTATATGAAATTATTTAAATAAGGTAAATAAAAAAATTTACCTAAAATCAAGGAGAAGTTGACAACTAAGCAAATTTACTTCTTAAATAATAGTATAGATCAAGAGAAAATGGAAAATGACTAGGATAGACCTAAAAAAGTTTTTGTCACAAATATAGACTTTAACAATTAAAATGACAAAATATCACTTAAATGTTTTACTAAATATTCATTTATATTGTTTGAGTTAACTAATCCTAGTCTTGTTTTGTTTAGAGTTGGGGCGTGGGGTTTTGGGAATAAGGTTTCAAATATTAAAAATAAAAATAAAAAATTTAAAATTTTCAAAATAAAAAATATTATTTTGGTTATTTTAATTTTTGAAGTCTATTTTTGTGATAGAAATTTAAAAATGCTATTTGAGAGAATTCCCATATTATCAATATTAAAAGATTAGTTTTTACTTTTCAATTTTAATTTGGTTCATCTTATATTTAATTGTATATATAAAAATCAAAATTGCACAAAAGGTCTTCAGCATGGAGCAATGCAGGATAGTATAGTTGAACATGAATTTTCATAAGATATGTAGAAGTTTCGGTTGTATAACCATTGTGATAATATTGTAATGTTATTGTGTTGAACCAAAACAATTTACAACTTGGTGCTGTTACTTGTCGGATTTAAGGCTGCTGGAGTTTTAGATGGAGACGCCACTTGTTAGACGAGCAAATGGCCATTTCAATCTTGCAAGATAATGTTCTTCTCACTTCAATTTTCTATTTGTTTGTTTACATTTTCAAGTGTATTTTACTTTATTTCCAATGTGTATAATTGAAAATTGCGCCAATAATCAATTGAATTGGTGTAGAATGCTGACTTTGACTTGTATTTGTTTTATTATTGTCCTCGAGAATTTTGTGTACCGAATATTAGCATGATATTCGCCACCTATTTCATAAATTACGTAAAGTTTAGTTGATAGTACACTTATCTTGAGAATTATCGTAAGTACAATTATCTTAAGAATTATCGTAATTACGTTTATCTTAAGAACTATCGTAAGGATTCATACTACCGACTGATTCTACATTATACCGGAACTTATATGTACTTATTTTTCAAAAAAAAAATTAGACTATAACCCGCGCAGATATATTTTCATTCTTTATAATTATTTATATTGCATTTTTATGACAAATTGATAAAAGTATATTATTACAATTTGGTGTTTTATATTATGTAATTTAAAGTCTTGTTCGATGTTATTAATATATAATTATTTATCATTTTATTCATATTTTTAGTTTTAGTGAAGCAACATATATTTATATATAATGTATTTGTATTTTCATATTTTATATAACTTTAAAATAAATATAATTATATAAGGAATAAAATAGAATAATTTATCTATTTAATCCACTTCGTTAATTTTTTTTTTGATTTTTTCTAATGAAAATAAATTAGATTCTTTAAAAGCTTTTCATTGATCAAAAATTATTTTAATCACTTTGTAATTTAAATAGGCTAAATTATTTTATTCAATTTACAAACATAAATCATCAACTGTAAACTAAAAAATCACATAACTAAATAATATAATTTGTATTTTTTATAATTTATAATTTATTTTTATTAAACTTAAATTTATTTTTCTTGTTTTAATATTTTAACTTTCTAAATTAAATAATATATTATAAAAAAATTTATTTTTTTAATCTAAAATCTAAATAGTATTTATTTCGAGTATTTTAAAAGTAATTACAAATTTAATTATTGATTTAAAATTAGTAACCAAAAGATTTTATAAGATGTTAGAGAAAAATATGATATATTCAAAAATAAATAATATTAAAATAAAATATTTTTATATGTGATGATATACTTTATTCAAATGATTTAATATTTAATAATATTTTTAACATGATAAAATTACTAATGAAATGGTCCAACGACTTATTATCACTAAATAAAAATAAAATTATATTTTAATAGATTAGATGACATAAACATTCAAATTACGACTAGGTCAATCCACATGATCCCTAATTATTGTTAACAAGTCCGTACAGTCCATCTTAAAGAAAGATTAATTTGTTATGAATGGGGTTAAGACATGCACTTGATCGGGAAGACAAAAAATTAAAAGCCACATGATGGAGAACTATACTTTATAATCAAGTTACGTAATTAAATAATTAGAACCTAATCATGAATCTCCACATGCAGCTAGGTCAACTGTCACACACACTCGGGGACTTGCAGACATCACGAAAGTACCATGGAACTAGCGAGGCACTTTCATAAATTCACATTACATTTGCTTGGCTTCCACACTTTATATAAAGGCAACAATACATGTCCCTCGGACATAACACTATAACAGAACATAAACAAACCCCAAAAAGTGTCTTAAGTAAGAACCAAGAAAGAAGTTTTACTTTTAAACCATTTTTAGCATTATGGCTTCAGTTCAATCAGGATATGGAAAAGTAGACCAAGCTCAAGATCTAGCATTGAAGAAAAAGACAAGAAAACGTCTAATTCTACTATCAGTCTCCGGCGTAATCCTCGTCTTGGTAATAATCGCCGCCGTAGTCGCCGCCGTGGTTCACAACAAAAACAAGAACTCCTCCGAGTCAACACCGAATCCACCTCCCGAGTTAACACCATCCGCCTCACTCAAAACAATCTGCGGCGCGACTCGTTACCCTGATTCTTGCTTCAACAGCATCTCAAAGCTTCCATCCTCCAACACAACCGATCCAGTGATCCTCTTCAAGCTCTCGTTAAAGGTCATCATCGACGAGCTCGACGGGATATCCGATCTACCGGAGAAGCTTTCCAAGAAGACAGAGGACGAGAGGATCAAATCCGCGTTAAGTGTTTGCGGGGAGCTTATCGAAGACGCGCTGGACCGTCTCAACGACACCGTTTCGGTCATGAACGACGACGGGAGTAATAAAAAGACACTAAACTCATCCACAGTAGACGATCTCAAGACTTGGCTTAGCGCGACCGTAACAGACCACGAGACGTGTTTCGACACGTTAGACGAGTTGGGTCAGAACAAGACAGAGTACTTGAACTCGACCATCACTCAGAACCTGAAGTCCGCGATGAGTCGGTCCACCGAGTTCACTAGCAACAGCCTCGCCATCGCGGCCAAGATCCTCGCGGCGTTGAGCGACTTCGGGATACCGATACACGGGAGGAGAAGACGGCTTTTGATGAGTCGGGAGACCCCGGAGTGGGCGAGACGGAGGTTGTTGCAGACGGAGGGGTTGAAGCCGGATGTGACGGTGGCGGGGGATGGGACGGGGGATGTGAAGACGGTGAATGAAGCGGTGGCGAGAGTGCCGAAGAAGAGTTTGAGAGTGTTTGTGATATACGTGAAGGCTGGAAAGTACGTTGAGAATGTGGTGATGGATAAGGGTAAGTGGAATGTTATGATCTACGGTGATGGAAAGACGAAGACCATTATCTCCGGCGGTAAGAACTTTGTGGACGGGACTCCGACATACGAAACGGCTACGTTTGGTAAGTCCTAGGTTTTAGGTTTAGGCATTTTTATCCAGAATCCACCATAGCAAACTGAAAAAGAACCAAACTAAACCGGTTTCGATTTTTTAAAACTAAAAAGCCAAGTCTAACCAAAGATCAAATAATTTTCTAAAAATCAAATAGGTATATAAAATAGTGGTTATATTTAGTTATACAATAATTCTATATTTTCAAAAACAAATTCTCTAAATAAATATCTAAATTATATAAAATAATTTAAATATCAGATTATTTTATATAATTATCAAATTATTTGAAATTTTGTTTTAATCATCTAAAATTATTCGAATATCCAAATTTGTTTTAATTTATAATTTCCAGAATTTAACTGATTTTCAATATTTTTATTAGAATCGAAAGGGAACTTAACTGAATCTTATAAAAACCTATATAATTCATATACCTATAAATCCATCAATAGAGAAAATCGAAAAAAATAAACTAACCGAACCGAACCTAATCACTCTAGCTGCTCATTTGTGTTTTTCGTCACCAACAATTAACTAAAACGGTCACGTTTTGCAGCTATACAAGGCAAAGGGTTTATAATGAAAGACATCGGAATCATAAACACCGCCGGACCAGAGAAACATCAAGCGGTGGCGTTCCGGTCAGGCTCCGACTTCTCCGTCTATTACCAATGCTCCTTCGACGGTTTCCAAGACACTCTCTACCCTCACTCCAACCGCCAGTTCTACCGCGACTGCGACGTCACCGGAACAATCGACTTCATCTTCGGAAGCGCCGCCGTCGTCTTCCAAGGCTGCAACATCATGCCACGTCAGCCTCTCCAGAGACAGTTCAACACCATAACGGCTCAGGGCAAGAAAGATCCGAACCAGAACTCGGGTATGTCGATCCAGCGATGCACTATCTCCGGCAACGGGAACGTGACTGCTCCGACGTATCTTGGCCGGCCGTGGAAGGAGTTCTCGACGACGGTGATCATGGAGACGGAGATTGGACCGGTGGTGAGAGCTTCGGGGTGGTTGTCGTGGGTTGTGGGAATTGACCCGCCGGCGAGTATAGTGTATGGAGAGTATAAGAATACGGGTCCGGGGGCGGATGTGACACATAGAGTTAGATGGGTCGGGTATAAACCGGTTATGTCAGATGCTGAGGCTGGGAGGTTTACGGTTGGTACTCTTTTACATGGTGGTGGTTGGATACAAGCGGCGGGAGTGGCGCATCAATTATCTTGATTTGTTACATAATAATAGAGACCACAGTACTTGAGTTCATAATTTATTTTTGTTTTTAGAAATATTTGATTTCGATCTACTTTCCATTTATTTGATACGGTTGTACTATATTCTGGTGTTATAGTTGGTGTAATAGTATTATCCCTAAGGGCACCCACATTAATAAACCCCCCTTGGGGTTCAAATTTAATATTTCTTTTATTTTTTTTCGTTATTTTTATTAAAAAAAAGAAAAATAGTTGAACCAATCGTGGGCCGCCACGTGGCGTGGGACCCACGAAAACAGTGATGAACCGCTTCGGCAGAGAGAGACTGGGCGAGACAGGTTCACTATTTTTCAGTTATTTTAATATATTTTTTTCTCGTTTTTCGTGTAAACCTCACTTGGAGTTTACTAATGTAGCTGCTCTAAACCCCTCATGGGTTTCTTAATTTTTTTTCTTTTTTTTTGGTATGAAAAATAATAATTTAATTAGTTTTTTCTAATTAGACGAAAAAATTAATAAAATAATAAAAATAAAAATTGAAAATTAAGCCGGTGTGCGAACACCGTTGGACCTACTCTTAAAAGTGCTTAAAATTTTTCTTCTTTTTAATAAACGAACCAATTACGGATCACCACGTGTTAGTAGAACCCCCACATGCATCATGCCTACACCGATGCTTAATTAAGCTCTAGAAATAATGGTGCTTGAGATTTGTGTGAGACCCACCCAGTGTTATACTAATTTTTTGTTAAACACTTTTCTTTAAGCACTTTGGATAATGGTGCTCTAAATAATAATTTTGGGTACTAGTTCTTAAAAAAATTGTGGGGTCTACAATCCAAAATTCCTTCTAAGAACCCCTTATAATTATGCTCTTAGATAATTGTTGGCTTTTAGATCAATAAATTATACAATTATATTGTTCTGAAAAATTTAATTTATAGAGTACACAAAATTTAAATCAAAGGTTGTAGAATTTAAACCAAATTTTGTAGAAATCAAGCTATTAACCATTGAACAAAGAGATAATTGTTGTTTAATTGTCTAACCAACACTAAACAAAATAAGATTAAAAAGGTTCAGCTTGCATCTGTAAGGTTGATCATGACTTTTGTTACTCGGCCGAATGATTTTACTGTCAAGACAAAGGCAGCAAACGTGATTCCGACCCAATAGCAGCTAACGAAACGAAGCCATGAGACTAGAAATTTCTGAGTCACCCAAATCCAAGAGTGTTCTAGAATGATAATGGGAAAGTAAAGGTTCTCTTACATAACAAGACATAAAATGTCACATGAAACATCAATCTACCAGACCAACTGAACGAAAGTGATTTTGTTTCAGAATCCGAACTGGAACAAGTTGGATAGATACATCACCCATCATCCTCAAAGACGACTAATGACGGCTTCCACTTCCTCTGGAGTGTAGAGATGGTACGCTGGTGCTACCTTGGCAATGTCCACATTATTCGGAGTCACCTACACAGACAAGAAAGGCCAGTTAGGTTGGATCATAAACTTAGGTGTAAAATGTAGAAGTTTTGGGTTGAAAAGTTTATACCTTCTCTTCCATAACTTGCTTGAGGATAGATACAGCGATCGTCTCAGCTTCACTGAGTGACAGATCCTGTGAAGGAAAACTAAAGGTTATAACAGCAGGAGCAATTGATGCAATCATACTGAGATATTATTGTATAAAAGCTAAATTTACTTTGTTGAATTGCTCTTGAAGAGAGCTATCAGCTCCTTCTGAGCCTGAACCAATTGCCTTTGCGTTGCATTGCCAGAATGTTCCAGACGGGTCCGTGTAGTACCTGTAACAAAACCGACTTATTTAGCAATGTGATCAACAAGTAACGTTCAAACAAGTGAATCAAATCAGTAGAAAATAGTTATAGTGAATAAATGCTTACAAGCTTGGTCCGTTTTCATCATGACCAGCAATGAGAAGAGATACACCAAATGGCCGGGACTGTAATAAAATACTCATAAATCATGTGTAAATTTTAATCATAAAAGCCATGAGATGTGAAAGCAACTAAAGATTCCAAATTGGTTATTAGTGTTATTACCATTGATTCTTCATCTCCTTCACCAAACCGTAAAGCCAGATCACACAGCGCTTGTGTTGTGGACTCCACAGTCATGGGCTCACCATACGAGAATCTGTGGTTCTGTAGAGCATCAAACAATTAGTCAATACCGTATAAGATCTTTTAATGCTAAAAGGAATACAAAAATAAAAATCAAGAAACAGAAATCTCACTTGAGTTTCAACTCTTGCATGCTCAACAAGTGTACGCGCATCAGCAATTAAACCACTCATGGCACAACCAATATGGTCATCAATTTCCATAATCTTCTCGACACTGCTCGGTTCCTGAAATATAAAATGTTGTATTTTAAGATTATCACTATAAGTAACATAGAATTCTTATACTTAATCTTATCTTCAAATTAAAAAGTACATAACACAGATTGAGATATCGCTATAAGTAACACAGAATGCTTATACTTCATCCCATCACAGAATGTATATAATAACACAGACTTATGTTGTTCTCAGTACGATTCACTATACGAATTATTTTAACGTAGACTTATCTCAATAAGTAACATAGAGTGCTTATACAGTTAAACTTCATCCTATCTTAAAATTTACAAGGTAGTATTTAACACAGATTGATATTGTTCCTAACACTTGTAACTAGTATTTTAATATAGACTGAGCTAGCATATATCACCATAGGTAACATAGAATGCTAATGTTTTCAGCCACCTTCAGATTCCATTGACAATGCAACATCAGAAACTCAATTCGTTGAATCAAAGAAAACTTGAGAAACAGAATATTCAATGTAGAAAAGACAAACCAGCAAAGGTGAGGTGATACGCTTCTCAACAGCAAGCACAACTCCTTCCTTTGTCTTCACTCCAATTGCAGTAGAACCAAGCTGTAAACCATTCCACACTCATCAGATACACAATGAGATGTGATCCAACTTATGCAACAGTCTAAGCAATCAAAGAAACCCCTAAATCATTATCCATGTAATAACCCCTTTCTTCAACTATTCTCAAGGTTGATGATACCTAACTATTCTCGATTCACAGAGAAGCTAATAAAAGGGTAACCTTGATAGCTTCAATGGCATACTCGACTTGGAAGAGCCTGCCTTCAGGGGAGAAAGTGTTGACTCCTCTGTCATACTCAGTCCTACCAACAACAAAAATCAGAAACTGCAATAAGCATAAACCCACGATCCAAACACATAAAGGACGAAACTTTAAGTTAACCCAGAAGCATAAGAACATAGATTCATAAAAAAAAACCTAGTGAGAAACATCTTCTTCTTCTTCCGCGACTTCGATCTGTAAAACCCTTAAAGTCTGCACAACACAATCAAAACCCTAGAAACATTAACAGATCTGGGTGAAACTCAGGAGTAACAGAATCAAAAACCCTTGTTGAGATTAGAGAATCATCATACCAGCTGATTGATCGGCGAATTGGAAAATAACTGGGGATCTGGCTTTTACAAGTTTAGCGAAGGTTCACTTCTTGAACAACAAGTTAGATGGATTCGAAACGCGTCGTTTTGGAATGGGTTTTAATAGGCCTGACTGATTTACTCATGGGCCATAAGTAGGCCTTAACTCTTTGTTTGTTGTTCAGTTGGATTGGAACTTGTACTGTAAAATTGTGAATTGACATTTCACTAATATAGGACTGGAGTTTTACATGTCCTTTTCATCTCAATACACACAAAAATATGTGTTGCAATAATAGAAGTGACAAAATATACAGTCTAAATGTTTTTTTGTTGTCTGTACCTATATACTTCCTTTATTTCCCCAAAAAATGTTTCGAAAAGACATTTAAAATTTTATATATAATTTCATTAGTTTTTTTTTGTTCAACATATAATTTCATTAGTTAATAATGATAGCTAATAAACTTCGAAACTTTTTTTATTGAAATACTATTGATTTAAAGTTATTCGGAATATTTCTAATTAAAACTGAACTTGTTTCTAAATTATATAAAATGTAAACTTGACAAAATCTATTAATTTAAAATAGAATAATAAAACAGATTATGTATAAAACCAAACAGAAAAGAACAAAAAAAATGAAAGAGTGTTGTCTTGTAAAATTATGGGGAGAAAGAAAAGCTGTGACTTGTTGCTAGGACTGCTTCTACTCCTTTCAGACGCAAAGGTTTGTCTTTAATCAAAATCTCTTACTTCTCTGGATTTGAAACTTTTGCATGACAACAACAATTCAAGTTTAGTTAAACAACAAAACAACAACAACAAAACTCCACTATACAGTTTAAAAAATAATCAGAGCTTCCACTAGTTAGTGTTCTCTTTTTCAAAATCTTTAGAATCTTAATGTACATTATCCAGTCTTGAGTTCACAATTTTTTAAGACTGTTTAGAAAGTAGTTTTCGAAATAGACTCAGTGTCCTTCTTTGTATTTCATGTGATAAAGCAGTAAAAATAACATACATGTTGATTAATCCAAACACATAAACAGTAATTTCTTGTCCTGTATTTTACTTTTCTTCTTTTTTTTTAACCAAGTTAGTGACAAGAACTACTACTATTACAAGGAAGACAACCGCATGAGCTACGTCCGGAAACCAAATAGCCACGGCGGTTTGTTAACTTCCTCGCCGTCTCTGCTGCCCTCTTCAACTGCTCAGCATGTTGTTGCCTCGCCGTAGCTCTCCACTCCTCCGCTCTCCGGTGCACTGTATCCATTCTCTTCATCAATGTTTCCTCTAAATTTGATCTCATCTTTTGTATTTTCACCTAAGTCAATAAAAATTCATCACTCAACCATAAAACCTAGACTTGTATGATTAAATAGCTACATAATAAAATGATTAATAGCTTAATCTAAATCTACACTCTAACAACTTCCCAAGAGAGGAACTTACTTTTAAAAATAAACAATCTCTTTCACATGGGAATTGCACAAACTACAAGTACAACTACAAAGATATCATCATCACTTTTAGAAACTCGAAGACTTTTTGCTTCGTTACGTAACAAAGACTAGTCACTGTTGGTGCGTGGCTCCAAGAATATGTTACTAGAACATTAATAAATACGTATATTTATACGGTTCTCTCTACAAAATATACGTATTATTAGCATGCTACATTACCTCGAGTTTCCTAGACTGAGCTTCGGCTTTAGCATCCTGGAGATTCACCCATGCTTGGATCTTGGCCTCTTCTCTTTGATATCTACAAAAAAAAACGACTTTTAAGATTTACAGACATTCAAGATTGTACTATAATTTATTTCAAGATTTGTGTTTTATTTTTTGAAACACATATTTGTGTTTATTTTTTTTACTTTTTTAAAAAATTGTGTTTATTATTACCTTTGACAAAACTTGATCTTGTCGTCCTCGTCCTCATCCCATAAAGCAGTTTTAGATTCTGAAACACTTCTCTGTAACTCATTTTCCATGTCCGAATGTCTTAACTCGTCACCGAGTTATAAAACTGAGTCGCAGCTGACCCACTGAGTCTTAACTTGTCTGCGAACTCGGAGATGTCTATAACGTTTTTGGTTTCTGTTAACGGTCCGGACATGTTCGAAGGCGTGTTGTGTCTCGCTGGAGACGTGCTTTTGAAGGGTGTGTGACATCTTGAAGTCGTTACGCTTCCCACTGGTGTCATCTCTGTTCCCATGTCTCTGTGTTGGACTTGAGCTTCTTCTTCTTCTTCCTCGAGATCTCTGAATATAAACCCTTCTGTTGATGGAAGAATCGGTTGCACATCTAACAAAACCACAAAATTGAACCATGAATATCAAAACTTTTCAAGAATCTATGTAAAGAGCTTCTTGTTCTTACCTTTAAGGGTTTGATGGTTCTTGAAGCCATCAAAGTGGGAGTTATTACACATGTGACTGGTTTTGAGGGGATGTGCTGGAGAATCATGACTGGAGGTGACCCATTTCTCGGCATCATCCCATTTAGAAGGGAAGTTTCTTCTTCTCCCAGAGAGGCTGCTACTGAAACTGAAGACACCTCTGCCTGGAGTGCAAGGAGACTCCATTAACATCACTCTTCTCTGTCCACTGCTTCTTCCTTCTCCAATGCTCTTTTGTGATGAGAAACTCTGTCTTCTTTCATTCACCATCTCACTACTGCTGCTGATACTGGTTTGGTTTGATGAAATTGGTAGTGATTTGATGAAATCTTCTGCAAATGGGTTTGTGCTAATTCTTGGCTCAACATCTAAAGTTCTCTCCTACAAACAAAATGAAGAGAGATTCAAGAACAATATAAAGAAGAGAAGCATTAAAACATAGGAAAAATATATTGTTTCTTTTACCATGTTAGGAGGAAACAAAGACTGAGTTTGAAGATGGAGCTTGGTAGTGCTGTTTCTTGTGATGTCCATGGAGTTTTCTTTGTTTTGTTTCTTCTATTGTGTGTGTTTATATTTGGTTAGTAGCTGTCTGCATATAATGTGGTTGTTATATTGTTTTGAGAAGAGTTATAGAAAGAGAAGTTGTAGGGAAATGGCATTAGCTTTTTAGATGTCTATAGAAGGAAAAAGGCTTGACCAGTTTCTCTGAGTGGACCATTGTCTAAAGGGTACCAGTTTCATGTAACACATTTACATTTACATTTTCTTTGTCTTGTGTTATAGAATTAGAGTAGTGCATAGAGTGGTCATGGTACTCTTGGGAGAAGTACAATTGCATGAAAAGATGTGGCTTCTCTCCTCCGCCTCTATATTCGTATAATGTAATGATTATCATCAATATTATTATATTAAGGCCCAATGGACTCTTAACGAGTATAAAGGCCAATAAAACTGATCATAGAACCTTCTAAACTAGTGATACCAGTTGTTTTAAATGTCAACAACAAACATTATCTTGCGACTGAAAACGATTAAAAAATAAATAAGGTCTGACTGGTTACAACACAGTGATTGCGGTTGTGAACGTTTGTACGTATATGCGAAAAATTACGGTTTTAAGCGTTAGTAAGAAATTTAGACGACTGGTTCAACGTTTAAAAAATGTTGTGTTTGCGGAATATTTATGACTGGTTTATTATCAAATACATCAGCGGTTATGTAATAAATTAACAATATTTATATTTTATATAATTGTAAAAATATTAAAATCATATTTTCCTAATAATATAAAAATTTTATTCATAACACTATACAATTAAATTTTTAAAAAATAGAAAATATTTTTTGGAAATTTTATAATATAAATATTTTGGTATCTTAATTATTTTAATTTAAAATTTTAATTGAATATTTTATTTTTATATTTATAGAGTTTTCTAGAAATTTTTTTTTTTTATCTTTTCGCAATTGTCTGCAAACGTTGGCTGGAACCGACTTTTGAATTTTAGAGATTTAGAACGATTTGAAGCGGTTTATAATATTTTCTATGATTGTTGCACAACGCCAATAACCGTTACCAACCGCAAAAGTTGTGTTTACGGGTGATGGTGGGAGAACCAATCAAGCCCTAAATCTTGTGTTGGGATTAAAAATCCCACATCGGAACTTGGTCCAATCCACTAATTGCCAATTGGTTTTTAAGTTGGAAGCCTAAGAAACTTATCATGGTATCAGAACCGGTCCACACCCTGACCCATTAATCCGGCCTAGAAATTGGCCCGATCAACACATTAGCTGATGGCCCAGAGAAGGCTCAGTTTTATCGAGATTGTTAGAAGAAAGAAAACATTGTCTCGGTAGGGGTATGATGGATTGTGCGAGATTAATGCTTATACGCACCATTATCTCGAGGGAGGGTGTTGGGATTAAAGATCCCACATCGGAACTTGGTCCAATCCATTAACTGTCAATTGGTTTTTAAGTTGGAAGCCTAAGAAACTTATCATTTTGGTCATGAAAACGTTTATGTGACAGCCAAATTATATTTGGAATTTTGTATGCAAAAGCAAAAATTTAAATACTAATTATTTGTAATGTTAAGAGGATGAAGAAAATGAAATATTTTAAAACAGCAGTTAATCTGGTAGTCATAACTGTTTGTGTGAGGTATATTATTCCAAAAAACTGTCAGCATTCAACAACGAGGAGATTGCAACTACAGTGAGCCCAAAACCAAAGACCAGTTCTAAGGCTCGAACTAATAATTATACCAAAAACTAATAATTGAAAGTATATTACTATTGTATAATGTATATGCATTGATATATTTTCGAATCTAACACTATCCACGTGATAACGACCTTTCTACACGTATATGTATAATATTTTAATTAGTTTACGTCGTTAATAATAGTTTTTCCATATTTTTGGTCGTATCTCACATTGAACATGTGGATGTAACCTTCGAATATATCCTTTTTTTTTTATCATAATGAGAGACATATATCTTTTTTATATGATAAAGTAGAGAGTATATATACGAAGAGGACACATTCTATCAATATAGCAGTTTTTCAACACATACAAATACTTAGCAACGACGGTATTTGGGGGTTTCCAGCGACGAACATGGTGCAGATTCATCCTGTCAAAGCATTACCGGTGGACTCCGGCATCGGAGAAGTCAAGAGCTCGCCGTACTTGACGACGGAGCAAGAGAGTTTCACGATTTGGATGAGATCTCTAGTGTACCATGGCAAAGGCTGCACAGTTTTTGATTCCAAGGGAAACTTACTCTATCGTGTGGATAATTATGATTCCAAGAATTGCAGTGAAGTTTACCTTATGGACTTATACGGAGAAGTCTTGTTTGAGTTTCAACAAAAGTTTGGATTATTCAAATCCTGTGAAGGATGCAACTCTACGGGGACAAGGTTTCGACTAAGAAAGAACTTCAAGATTTCGCCAAGAGGTTCATATTCGTCTTACAAAGTTGTAATGGAATCTAGTAAAGATGACCAACAATCTTGTTATAAGATTGTGAATCATGGGTCGGTTTTCACAATCGAAGATGGATCGGGAAGATTAATGGCAGAGGTTAAAAAGAAACAATCAAACGTTAATGGCTTGGATTTTGGAGAAGATGTATTGACAATGGTAGTGGAGCCACAAGTAGACCATTCTTTCATCATGGGTATTGTTATTGCTTATGGTCTTCTCAGATGTTTATTGTGATGGATTAGTTTTGGCTGTGGTTGAGCTATTTTGTAAATTTAATGTTGTAAATAAAAATACACAACTATTCACGGAGTCAGGACATGCTATGTTATTAGTTAAAACTTAAAAGAGCTTACACTAGGTTTTTTTTTTTTTTTTTTTTTGTAACTGAGTTTGGATCTAACCCGAATCGAGAAAATCTGATTCGAGCAGTAAACATATATGAACGGATTATAAGACAATATTCCAAATATCGTGTTCCGTGTATCATCTAAAACCCATATCCAAAAAATCTGAAATGGAGAAACAACAAAGCCACAAAGGACATGAGACTTAATACACAATTTATATTTGAAAATCTGAAAAACTTGATCCCAAGATTTAACAGTGAGGACATAACATTCAACATACTTGGCTTAGCATCTAAAGACTTCTAAACAACAAACAAACAAAAAGATATTCAAGATCAATAAGAGAAGCATTAAAACAAATTAAGGAAAATACATTATTTCTTTTTACCATGTTTCATATTAAGTGTCACTTTAGCTTTGTCAACATGGATTAATAAAATAATTAATTTTGTATCTTTTTAATATAAAAATACAATTATTTAACACTTAACCATATTTTAACCAATAAAAATAAAGTGTAGTAGAAAATTAATAAATTGTATACTGTAAATCGAAAATAATATTTATTTTGTAATAAAAGAATTACTTTACAACGACACTTAATATAAAATAAAGTGAATATTGTGTTTGAAAATAGAGCTTGGTGGTGCTGTTTCTTGTGATGTCCATGGAATTTTCTTTGTTATGTTTCTTTCTTTTGTAGTTTGTTTTGTGTGCTTATTTTTGGTTAGTAGCTGTCTGCATCTAATGGCGCTGTTGCATTGTTTTAGGAGAGTTATAGAAAGAGAAGTCCTAGGAAAATGGCGTTAGCTTTTAGATGTCTATACAAGGAAAAAGGTTTGACCAATTTTAGGCCTTGGCATTTGGGATTCCAATCGGGTTTCGATTTTTTCCAATCGGGTTTCGATTTTCCAAGTTTATCAAAATTAGCCCCATTCAGAATATTTAAGATCATATTCGGGACACGTTCGTATTAAATTTTTTGAATGTTTCGGGTTCTATTGGATATCTATTTAATTTCAGGTTTGGTTCGGATAATACTCATAATCCGAAATACCATAAAACAAGATCTATTCGGTATTTAAGTCGGGTTCAAATTCATTTTTATCGGATCGAATTCGGTTCAGATTTTCAGGTTCGGTTTATTTCCCCAGCCCTAACTAGTTTCATGTAATACAGTTACACATTTGCATTTTGTTTTTCTTATCTTATAGAATTATAGTGCATACCATACAGTGGTCATGGTCTCTTTGGGAGATGTACAATTTCAAAAAAGAAGTTGTGGCTCCTATGCGTCTAGAGTCGTCTAATGTAGATTGTCATCATCATAACTAGTATAGTAAGGCCCAATGGCTATTAACAAGTATAGAGCCCCAAATAAACTGATTATAGAACCTGCTAAACTAGGTGTATCAGTAGTTTTATATGGCAACAAGGAACAAGATCTTGCTTTCGAGAACGTTTACGTAACAGGTTATTCTTATTTAACTTTGGTATGCAAAACAAAAGAACAAAAATGCTAATTATTTGCAAAGGTGGAGAAAGAATAATTGATTTTCGAAAATATTACTCGATCCGTTTCATTTTAGTTGTTTTAGATTTTTACACAAAAAATTAATAAAACATTTAGTTTTACATATTTTCAAAATAAAAACATAATTACCTATACAACTAACCACATTTCAACCAATTAAAAATAAAAAATATATAAAATTAATAAATTATGCATTAAAACTATAAAATGACATTTATTTTGCAATGGAAAAATTTTCTCCACAATGTAGACTGAATCTTATCGTGGAGAGTAATAATAAACATCAGTTAATCTGCTAGTCATAACTGTCTGTGTGCAGTATCATACCAAGAATCTGTCAGTATTCACCAGCGAGGAGAATGCAAATTCAATGAGCCCAAAACCAAAGACAAGTTCTAACTTCTAAGCCTGTCAACCAATAATTGTAAAACATAAATAAAACAAATAAACTAATAATTGAAATTATTGTACTATTGTATATGCATTTATCTTAAGAGACTAGTATTCGAATCTCACATTATCCACGTGAGAACGACCTTTCCACATGTATATATATACGTGTATTTATAATTTAAAACAATTAGCGTCTTTTAAATATATATATATTTCATTGTATTGGTCGTATTCCACATTGGACATGTGGATGTAAGACCTTCTTATCATAACCATACAATTATAACAAAAAAATAGAAGTTATATATATATACGAGGAGGACCTATACTATCGATCAGTGCCAAATATAAAAAAGTTCGGTATATGCAAATATTTAGCAACGACCGTATTTGGGTTTGTCCGGAGAAGAACATGACGCAGATACATCCTGTCCTAGCATTACCTATGGCTTCCGGTGCCGGAGAAGACAAGAGTTCACCGTACTTGACGACAGAGCAAGAGAGTTTCACGATTTGGATGAGATCTCTAGTGTGCCATAGCAAAGGCTGCACAGTTTTTAATTCCAAAGGAAACTTAATCTATCGAGTGGATAATTATGATTCCAAGAGTTGCAGTGAAGTTTCTCTTATGGCCTTATACGGAGAAGCCTTGTTTACGTTGCGTCAAAAGGTAATAAACATTCCATCCATCATTATTATAAAAATAACAAACCTTTGAGACTTACGTACATCTTATTGTCATGTCTATACAGAACTCGGGATTATACAAATATTGGGAAGGACATAACTCAACAGGAACAATATTTCGAGTAAGAAAGAACTTCAAGATTTGGCCAAACGGTTCGTCGTCTTCTTACAAAGTTTCAATGGGATCCGGTAAAGATGATCAACAATCTTGTTATAAGATTGTAAACAACAAATCGGTTTTCACTATTGAAGATGGGTCAGGAAGATTGATGGCAGAAGTTAAAAAGAAACAATCAAACGTTAATGGTTTAGATTTTGGAGAAGATGTTTTGACAATGATGGTTGAGCCAGAGGTAGATCATTCTTTCATTATGGGTATTGTAATAGCTTACGGTCTTCTAAAATGTAAATTATGATTTTTTTTTTCTTTTTGGGTGAGAAACATTCATTTTGTAAATTTAATGCAGTGAATGAAAACACACAAATGTTTAGGGAGCCAAAAACATTCCAAAACTAGGCATAGACATCTGTAACTGAACCTGATATATCCAATAAACTTAAGCTTATAAATTTTGAATCCATATTCAATATGAACAGTAAAAGTACTTAAATATATGAGCACACTTCAAATATGAAGTTTCAAGTATCATGATCATCAAAATATACCTAACTCAAAATTTGATGAATATCAAAAAAATCCAAAAACTCGAAAAATGAAATCCAAAAGACCCGATCTCAAGATTTGTGGTACTTGACAGTAGAGCAAATTAGTAAAAAAAAAAACAATTTGACCAAAAGAAACATTAGTAGTTTTAGTTTTGGAGAAGATGTATTGATAACTGTGGTGTTGAAATATAAATTGAGATTGAGTAAAGTTGTTAAATCTTGAGCGACGAATAAAAATACTACAAAATTTAGGGAGCCAATTACATTCCAAAACTTGGCATAGACATTTGTAACTGAACCTATATCCAAGACACTTAATGTTAAAAATTTCGAATCCATATTCAGTGAACCGTAAAAACAGTTGAATGTCATACTCCTATCTCAGATTTCAAGTATCATCTACATCTAACTCAAATTTGAATGAATATCCAAAAAAAAAATCCAAAAACTCAAAAAATGAAATCCAAAAACCCCGATTGAGTTAGGTAGCAAGAATTAAACTGTGGTAGTGAAACTACTCGTTATATACAAACTGAATTAGAAAAAAAAAACAATTAAACTTTAATAGCTTAAAATTTGGAGAAGAGGTAACAATGGTAGTGAAACTACTCGTTATATACAAATATAAATTGAGATTATTTTGGGTGAATTTGATTACTTTTGTAAATGTAGAGCAGGAAACGAAAATATACAAATATTCAGGGAGCCAGGAGGACAAACAGTTAGAAATTAATTACGTTTAAGGAAGAGTTAAAACTGTCACTAGCAGAGAAGCATCAACCGCCAACAAAGTCTCTACCTTTGAAATTTGATTCCTCACAACACGTGGAGAAGATCCTCGACAACCATCACAACAACTCTCCTCCTCCACTCTCTGCTTCAACCATGACGGAGGTAAACCCTAACCCTAACCCTAATCACAATGGGATCGTGGCCTCCGATTGGATAGAACAGGCACAAGCCGCCGCTCTTCTTCGCTACCCCGTCATCGCGGGAAGAGGACCTTCTTTTAGCGTCATTGAGGAGTTCAACAAATGGAGACAGCAGGCGGATTTGGCGGAGGCTGTTGCGGCGATTCGTGCTCTCGCGGCGGTTATTAGGGCTAGCGAAGCGAGGACCATGATGGAGCTCGAGATTGAACTCAAGAAAGCTTCTGCTACATTGAAAGTATGCGTCTTTCTCAAGAAAGCTTTGATCTTTAACCTAGCTTTGTGTGTTTTGCTTCATGCTCTGAGTTTTTTTAGCAAGAAAGCTCTGATCTTTAACGATTCTGTTACTAGGTTTTCAACTTAGCTTTTGAGTTTTTATCAAGAAAGCTTTGATCTTTAATGATTCTGTTACTAAGTTTTCAACTTAGCTTTGGAGTCTTTATCAAGAAAGCTTTGATCTTTAATGATTCTGTTGCTAGGTTTTCAACTTAGCTTTTGAGTTTTTATCAAGAAAGCTTTCATCTTTAATGATTCTGTTGCTAGGTTTTCAACTTAGGTTTAGAGTCTTTATCAAGAAAGATTGATCTTTAATGATTCTGTCACTAGGTTTTCAACTTAGCTTTTGAGTTTGTTGCTTCGTGCCATGTAAATGGTAGATGTGATTGTGGCATTGCACTGTTTGATGGAACTCGAAATCGAACTCAAGAAAGCTTCTGGTACCTTGAAAGTATGTGTCTTTCTCAAGAAAGCTTTTATCTTTAACGATTCTACTGCTAGGTTTCCAACTTAGCTTAGGTTTTAGCTTGTGACGTAAATGGTAATTGTCATTGCACTGAGGCTGTATGATATAACTTGTAGAGTTGTGCATTCTTCTTGGCATTGCTTCTGCGAGTTTCTGATTGTAGCTTTTATATTTGAGTCCTGCTCATTGAAGGCTCGTTGAAGTCATGAAATGTTTGCAACTTTGATTTGAGTGTTTTGCTTCATGCCCTGGCGGTAACTTAGGTTTTTAGCTTGTGGCGTAAATGGTTAGCTGTGGTCGTGGCATTGCACTGAAGCTTTATGAGTTTTTGTAGAGTTGTGAGTTGTTCTTCTTGGCATTGCGTTCTGCGAGTTTCTTGTTGTAATTGACTTCTTCTGCGAGGCCTTTTCATGGTAGGAGGTTCGTTACTTCGTTTAACTCCAAAAATGTATGATTTAATCTTTAAGTAATCTGTTATAAAGTGTTTTGAAACTTAGCTTGGAGTGTTTAGCTTCAATGCCCTGAAGATAGCTTAGATTTTAGCTTGTGGCCTAAATGGTAATGTGAATTCTTCTACTTGGCATTGTCTACTGCGAGTTTCTGGTTTTAGTTTTGATATCTGAGTCTTGCTCATCTTGTAACTTTATAGTATTTTTTTCATTGTAGAAAGGTCTATAGGACTCTAAAAGTGTATGATTTATCTTAATTTTGCAGTCATGGGACACAACTTCTATATCCTTAAGAGCAGGATGTGATCTATTCATGCGCTACGTGACTCGAACATCTGCGTTAGAGTCTGAGGATTTCAATACAGCAAAGTCCCGCGTGCTTGGACGTGCTGAGAAGTTCGGAGAAATATCTTACAAGGTCAGTAGTTTTTCTATAGAAAAGATAGATGTATTAGTGAAAAACAGAAGGAGAGTTTTAACGGGAACTGCATTTTTTGTTTCTTCTCCAGGCTCGAAAGATCATTGCAGTGCTTAGTCAAGATTTCATCTTTGATGGGTGTACTATACTGGTTCATGGCTTCTCCAGAGTTGTACTCGAAATACTAAAGACAGCAACTCAAAACAAGAAACTCTTTCGAGTTCTGTGTACAGGTGCCTTTCCTTAAAAAATCTTTGAGATTGATTTGTGATCATCATCTCTTTCCAGTTTTTCCTAACCAAAAATTGATCTCAGAGGGAAGGCCAGACAAAACTGGTGTGCTGCTAGCTAAAGAGCTTGCAAAGCTAGATGTTCCAGTGAAGCTTCTGATTGATTCAGCTGTGGCCTATAGCATGGATGAAGTAGACATGGTGATTGTTGGAGCAGACGGAGTAGTTGAAAGTGGCGGTGTGATTAACATGATGGGTACTTACCAAATCGCTCTTTTAGCACATAGTATGAACAAACCAGTCTATGTAGCTGCAGAGAGTTACAAGGTAAATCACTCAAAAGCTTTTAAACAATTTTTCAAAGTGGTTGCAGAACACTTTGATTCATCATCTAATTTATGTTGTTTTTGGTGCAGTTTGCACGTCTCTACCCGTTGGATCAAAAGGACTTGGCACCGGCCTTGCGACCTATTGATTTTGGTGTTCATGTTCCTCCTAAGATCGAGGTAGAGAGATCTGCGAGAGACTACACTCCTCCTCAGTACTTGACTATGCTATTCACTGATCTTGGTGTTCTCACTCCATCTGTAGTTAGTGATGAGCTGATTCAGCTTTACTTGTAAGGAGTGTCTTCTTCATTTACTCCTTGGCTGCGAACTTTCATTTCTTTGTATAAAAAGGTAGAAAGCCCATTCTTTGACTGTACATAGACACAAGCTTGTCTTACTGCTTATGCAGAACGTTTTGGTGAGGGAGAGAGATTGTTACTTGTAATCTTTACTCAACATTTATCTCTTAATGGTGCATTTGAAGACATTTCAGACTTTGTAAAACTTTAGCCAATAAATTCATGAATAGTATCAGTAACTTAGCTTATACGTACTTATGGATGAATTTTGTTTATTATATTGCTACTTCTTCAATGTTGTTGCTATAATTCTTTTCTTTTTCTTTTTCTTTCCAGTGGTACAAAAGTGTATTCTTTTTATTTTATTTTATAGAATTAGTTAGGTTCTTATAAACTTATTAAAAATGTTGAACATAAGTGATACACGGTGGATGTTTACCAACTATTGTTGTAGTGAAGTGGTAGATGGCTAATGTTACACATGATTGTTTTGAGAAAGAATGCATGAGAAACGTGACAGAATTAAATATGGTAATTAATTTTATTCATAAAAACACGGTTTCTGAATTACTATATTAATCAATATTTTGGGTTTTAGTAGTCTTGCTAAATCAAAACAAAAACATTTGTGAATTAATTTGGAGTTTTGAATAAAACACAAAATATTGTATTCAGTTTATTTTCAGCTATTGGATTTGAGGAAAGGTTATTTGCTATATATATTTTTATAAGAACATAGATAGCAAACACTAAAAATAGTAATTTCCGATAGGAAAAAGGTCCTCGTCGGAAAAAGAATTAGATACCACGTTTTAAGAGAGACATAAAAAGACACATCACACTCTATAAACAGTACAGTCTGTAAAGTGACTTCCTCTTTTATATATTTTCTACTTCATCTCACACTTCATATCGCTCTCTTCCTTCTCCTTAATTTCTGTAAATAGAGATAGAGAGAATGACAAAAGTCTCTGTTGGATTACAACTCGTGACTACAGATTCAAAAGAAAAACTAAAAAACATAGTTATCAAATCTTCACTGAAACCAAACTGGTCCACTCCAAACATCTCGGAGCTTTGCTTCCTCAAAACATGTTATCTCTGTTTGAAACAGCTCCATCAAGACAAAGATGTTTACATGTACAGGTACCAATCTCTCTAGCCTTTATCATGGTTGATCAGATTATGCAAACCCATTTGTAATCTAAAGTTTTTTTTTTTCTATTTGTCTGGTAAAAACAGAGGAGACTTGGGATTTTGTAGCAGAGAGTGTAGAGAAAGTCAGATTTTGATGGATGAGAAGAAAGAACTAGAGGCTTCCACGAAAACGATGCTGGCTTCTTACAGACGTTGTAACGCCGGCGCCGGAAAAAGCGAGAATCGGAATTTGTTAGATGATCTCCGGCGGCGACGCCGGCTATTTATAGCCCCTTGAAGAAATCATCCACTTCTTTTTTTGTAAAACTGCATGAAATCATCCACTTCACTAATTAGTAATTATATTTTTTGTCTGATTAAGCCACTTATTAATACATCTATGATCTATATGTATAAATAAGATATACAATGTTTATTAAATTGTATATAAAAAAAAAAAAAACAGTATCTCCATTGTCAAATGTTAATTGGATATCCCCTATACATTAAAAGAGAAGTTACTTTAAGGAATTTTGTTTACGTGTCATTCATATGTGCAATGTAGAATTAATTCTCTTAATTTGATTGGTTGTTGGCATTTGAATTTTTATTTATTTAATTAAAGTTTTTTAAAAGGAAACTAATCCTAGAATTACCTAATCTAATATATATTACCAAAATAACAATTAACGATATTAAATACATAGGATTAATAGAATTTGTTTATAGAAACAATTAAATATCACATATTCCACTATAAAAATTTAGAATCCCCCTATACATTAAAAGAGAAGTCACATTAGTGATTTATCGACACGTGACACTCATAGAAGGCTTTTAGGATTAATTCTCTTAATCTTATTGGTTAATTTTTTTTAAATTTTTTTTCTATTTTTTTTTTTAATTCAGCGCGAAGAGTAATTTGATAACAAAACTATCGACGTTTCCAAACACTCCAAATTTGTTAATTCCTTGTAATGACTTACCTTATTTTAATAATACATACGTTGCACAAGTTGTAACTTTCTTTAATCTATTTCATTTAATTTTCAAATCTATCAAATATAATAATTCATACTAAATGTCTTACCTTATTTAAAAACTACATTACTTCCACAATAATGAAATTAAGCCAAGAATATTAATTGGTCGATCACTAATAAAAAATTGGTGGATCACTAATAATTTACTAACCTTACTAATAATTAATACATGTATTAATAATTTTCCTTATTAGATATTACTTGCGCAAGAATATTAATTAATAAAACATGTATTAATAAATTTCCTTATTACAAATACGGAAAACAATTCACTCTTGATATCATATTGATTACATTCTTTAGTGCGATTTATCGATTTGTATCTAATTAGGTTGTTTGTTATTATTAACTTACCTTATTGATATTGAATATACAATTTTAGAATATATAGTTTCTATATACAGTTTCTCATATGATTAATCGTATAGAATATATAATATTCTCAATAATTTATTAGAGAATATTCTATTTATTAGCTTATCACGCAAGCTAAATCATTGAGAAACATCCATCAATTTACTATATATAAGACATTCACAGTAAAAGAATCGAAGCCACTGAACTTTTTATTCTGAACTTTTTATGTTGATACTGTTTTTGTTATTTTACATCATTAAGCTTTTACATATACATATTTCATCAGAGCTGACTTTCTTTTGGTTTATATGCAGATGCCCTATTATAACGATTTCACCCAAAGAAAGTCAGCTCTGATGAAATATGTATATGTAAAAGCTTAATAATGTAAAATAACAAAAACAGTATCAACATAAAAAGTTCAGAATAAAAAGTTCAGTGGCTTCGATTCTCATAATGTGAATGTCTTATATATAGTAAATTGATGGATGTTTCTCAATGATTTAGCTTGCGTGATAAGCTAATAAATAGAATATTCTCTAATAAATTATTGAGAATATTATATATTCTATACGATTAATCATATGAGAAATTGTATATAGAAACTATATATTAGAAATTGTATATTCAATATTAATAAGGTAAGTTAATAATAACAAACAACCTAATTAGATACAAATCGATAAATCGCACTAAAGAATGTAATCAATATGATATCAAGAGTGAATTGTTTTCTGTATTTGTAATAAGGAAATTTATTAATACATGTTTTATTAATTTATATTCTTGCGCAAGTAATATTTAATAAGGAAAATTATTCATACATGTATTAATTATTAATAAGGTTAGTAAATTATTAGTGATCCACCAATTTTTTATTAGTGATCGACCAATTAATATTCTTGGCTTAATTTCATTATCGTGCAAGTAATGTAGTTTTTAAATAAGGTAAGACACTTAATATGAATTATTATATTTGATAGATTTAAAAATTAAATAAAATAGATTAAAGAAAGTTACAACTTGTGCAACGTATGTATTATTAAAATAAGGTAAGTCATTAAAAGGAATTAACAAATTTGGAGTGTTTGGAAACGTCGATAGTTTTGTTATCAAATTACTCTTCGCGCTGAAAATTAAAAAAAATAGAATTTTTTTTTTTAAAAAAATTAACCAATAAGATTAAGAGAATTAATCCAAAAGCCCTCTATGAGTGTCACGTGTCGAGAAATCACTAATGTGACTTCTCTTTTAATGTATAGAGGGATTCTAAATTTTTATAGTGGAATATGTGATATTTAATTGTTTCTATAAACAAATTCTATTAATCCTATGTATTTAAGATCGTTAATTGTTATTTTGGTAATATATATTAGATTAGGTAATTCTAGGATTAGTTTCCTTTTAAAAAACTTTAATTAAATAAATAAAAATTCAAATGCCAACAACCAATCAAATTAAGAGAATTAATTCTACATTGCACCTATGAATGAGACGTAAGCAAAATTCCTTAAAGTGACTTCTCTTTTAATGTAGAGGGGATTTTAGTTTATATGCGCAGACCAACGATTATGACGTTTCCTCTTGTGGATCCATATGTACTTAAATCTCTAACAATGAACATTAACATTATAAATAATCATATCATCCAAAACACGTAAACTACAATGTAAGTTTCATGCTTTGTTACTTTCTCTATGTTTTTCAAATAATTATTTGCTTATACACTAAAGAAAAAAAAATCTTTAATCAATATTTTATTATAAAAGTTAGTATAAATTTTTATACATTTTATCAACTTTGTACTCAAATATGATTTTATACAATTTATCATATTATAAAATGTATATCCTATAAATTCATATATGTAAACTATATATTTCTTTTTTTGTCGTCTTTTTTTTGTCATCATAAACTATATAGTTCTATGTCAATTATAATATAACTTTATACAATTTATCACATAATAAATTATGTATATAATTCAGAATCTATACGCTATATATAACTATGTGGACGGCCCGCATAGTTAACTAGACTAAAAATTAATATATATATATATATATATATATATATATATAACTATGTGGACGGCCCGCACGCCTGTGCGGACATTAATATAATCTATACATTGCATGAATAAAATATAATACAAATGTATAAATATATTGTAACTTCTTCTCTTTTACATAGATACTCTGTTTTTAATATATTTTTCTATCTAACTCATTTCGTTTCTCCTTATATTTGTTCACACATTCGTTTTGTTTCTTATGTATCTCTCTTTGCATTATTTTTGTATGTTTTTGTACACCTCCCTCGCTCTCTTTTTCTTTCTCTCTCTCTTAGTTGATCAAATAATCTCAAAATCTCTCAAACTTACATTCACTCTCTCACAATCACCTATATTCATTCTCTTACCTTCGTCCTTAATATGATCCTCGATATTTCACTTTAAAACTCTTTCTATCTCTCTTTAGTTGCAAAATTTCACCAGATTTTTTTAAATCTTCAAAACACTTTCACATAGTATTAATAAATGATTTCAGAGTCTATCTCACTTATATTCAAAAATTATGTATATAATTCAGACTTTTTATGTATATGATATTCGCGTTAACATATATAATATATTTTTTATTATATATAATTCTAAACGAAATAATCTTTTTAGGAAGTATTTTTTAAATAGACATTTAATTGACAAATTTAAAAGTTAAATTTTTGTGAAAATATATGTCTATTAAGTAAATTTCTTGTTCTTTTATGATGTCATTTATTAGTAACTATATACATGTGATATTGCATTAAATGTGTATGTTCTTTATTTCCTAATTAGTTAATTCGAAATATGATGATTACCTTATTTTGCTATCAATTACTTGCATAAATTTATATGATAATGGTGATTTGAGTTAGAAAATCCCAAAACTGTTATCCATTTAGAAAACCACAAATATAATGGTGATTTGAGATTTAGAAAAGCCAAAACTATTATCTTAATTATATTTGTATATATATATATATATGGATCTTAAAAATGTAATTTACTATATATATACATTTGTTTGTTTTTTCTATTAACAGATAAATAACACAGATGAAAGACCGTTTGTAGTTGATTACAAACCATTTTCAGTTTGTTTCAATAGCGATATGCAAATTCAATATTATTTTCGTCTCGATAAAATTTAGAAATCTATTAAATTATTTTATATTGTACAATTGCTAAAAAATGACAATTTTTTGCAGGTTTCTATGGGATTTTTTTTATTCATAATTGTTCTTCTTATTTTATATTACTTATGAATTATATTTAAACTTTTATCACATTTTCTATGGGATTGTGATATCTATGAGATTTTTATCATATTTTTAATATGTCACTGTCTCCTGTATATTTTTCTTACATTTTTTTAATAGTTAACTTTTATTAAAAACATACTAATGATGTTAATTTTTTTTTACTTTAGTTAACTTTCATTTGTTTTATTCTTATATATTTTTTGTGACTTTTTTTAGTTTTTGTTTCAGTTTAATACTGAATTTAGTTCACATACTTTATGTGTATATATATTTTAAAACATAATTTTTCTTATAAAAGTTTAAGCGACAAAGAGCCTAATTAAACTCATCCAAAAACAAACCGCGAAATTTCTTTTACCGATTTCCCTTGGTAATCTATTATTAACAACTTCTTTCCAACTCTTTTCACTCTAAATTGAAAATAAATCCAAGATATTCATTACTTGTTTTAAACAAGAGAAAGAAACAAAGATCAAATTATTCATAGATAATTACAATATGCTTCCTATGATAACCGGGTTCATGAATTATGGTCAACAAACC